>SJXQ01002475.1:710171-721404 GCA_006408695.1 Aepyceros melampus
GCAAGGAGATCCAACCAGTCCATTCTGAAGGAGATCAACCCTGAGATTTCCTTGGAAAGAATGATGCTAAAGCTTAAGCTCCAGTACTTTGGTCACCTCATGTGAAAAGTTGACTCATTGGAAAAGACCGTGATGTTGGGAGGGATTGGGGGCAGGAGGAGAAGGGGACGACTGAGGATGAGATGGCTGGATGGCATCACGGACTCAATGGATGTGAGTCTGAGTGATCTCCGAGAGTTGATGATGGACCGGGACGCCTGACGTGTTGCGATTCATGGGGTCTCAAAGAATCAGACACGACTGAGCAACTGAACTGAACTGAACTGAAATTTATAGGATAAAAATTATATCAAGTATTCTTTTGAACCACAACAGTATGAAACTGGATATCAATCATGGAAAGGCAAATGGGGAAAAGACAAATATGTGGAAACTTAACCACATATACTGAAAAAAAAAAAGGGTGAATGGAGAAATCAAAGAGGAAATCACTAAATAGCTTTAGACAAATATAAAAACACAACTTTTTGAATTCAATGGAATGCAGCAAAGACAGTATAAAAGAGCTATAGCAATATAAAAGCATACTTCAAGAAACAAGAGAAATCTTAAACAACCTAATATATCATCTAAAAGAATTAGAAAAAGAAAAAAGCCTGAAGTCAGCAGAAGGTAGGAAATAATAAAGATCAGAAAGGAAATAAAGAAAACAGAGCCCCGCACCCCACCTCCGCCAGGAGGGAAAAAAGTAGAAAAAAATAAATGAAATCAAGAACTATTTTTTAAAAGATAAGCAAAATTGATAAGTCAATGCCACATAGATACAGAAATTCATAAAATAATACTCAGTTCAGTTGTTCAGTCATGTCTGACTCTGCAACCCCATGAATCACAGCACGCCAGGCCTCCCTGTCCATCACCAATCAACTCCCGGAGTTCACTCAAACTCATGTCCATCAAGTCGGTGATGACATCCTGCCATCTCATCCTCTGTCAACCCCTTCTCCTCCTGCCCCCAATCCCTCCCAGCATCACGGTCTTTTCCAATGAGTCAACTCTTCGCATGAGGTGACCAAAGTATTGGAGTTTAAGCTTTAGCATTAGTCCTTCCAATGAACACCCAGGGATGATCTCCTTGAGAATGGACTGGTTGGATCTCCTTGCAGTCCAAGGGACTCTCAAGAGTCTTCTCCCACACCACAGGTCAAAAACATCAATTCTTCGGTGCTCAGCTTTCTTTATAGTCCAACTCTCACATCCATGCACGACCACTGGAAAAACCATAGCCTTGACTAGATGAACCTTTGTTGGCAAAGTAATGTCTCTGTTTTTCAATATGCTATCTAGGTTGGTCATAACTCTCTTGCTTTGTTGATGATCCAGCAGATGTTGGCAATTTGATATCTGGTTCCTCTACCTTTTCTAAAACCAGCTTGAACATCTGGAATTTCCTGGCATATTGTATGCAGCACTTTCACGGCATCATCTTCCAGGATTTGAAATAGCTCAACTGGAATTCTATCACCTCTATTAGCTTTGTTCATAGTGGTGCTTTCTAAGGCCCACTTGACTTCACAATCCAGAATGTCTGGCTCCAGGTGAGTGATCACACCATCACAATTATCTTGGTCGTGAATATCTTTTTTGTACAGCTCTTCTGTGTTTTTTTGCCAACTCTTCTTTATATCTTCTGCTTCTGTCCAGTCCATACCATTTCTGTCCTTTATCGAGCCCATCTTTGCATGAAATGTTCCCTTGGTATCTCTAATTTTCTTGAAGAGATCTCTTGTCTTTCCCATTCTGTTGTTTTCCTCTATTTCTTTGCATTGATCGCTGAGGAAGGCTTTCTTATTTCTCCTTGCTATTCTTTGGAACTCGGCATTCAGATGCTCATATCTTTCTTTTTCTCCTTTCCTTTTCGCTTCTCTTCTTTTCAGATCTATTTGTAGGCCTCCTCAGACAGCAATTTTACTGTTTTTCATTTCTTTTCCATGGGGATGTTCTTGATCCCTATCTTCTGTACAAGGTCACGAGCCCCTGTCTGTAGTTCATCAGGCTCTCTGTCTATCAGATCTAGTCCCTTAAATCTATTTCTCACTTCCACTATATAATCATAAGGGGTTAGATTTAGGTCATACCTGAATGATCTAGTGATTTTCCCTACTTTCTTCAATTTAAGTCTGTATTTGGCAATAAGGAGTTCATGATCTGAGCCATAGTCAGCTCCAGGTCTTGTTTTTGCTGACTGTATAGAGCTTCTCCATCTTTGACTGCAAAGAATATAATCAATCTGATTTTGGTGTCAACCATCTAGGGATGTCCATGTGTGGAGTCTTCTCTCGTGTTGTTAGAAGTGGGTGTTTACTATGCCCAGTGCGTTTTCTTGGCAAAACTCTATTAGCCTTTGCCCTGCTTCATTCTGTACTCCAAGGCCAAATTTGCCTGTTACTCCAAGTGTTTCTTGACTTTGTACTTTTGCATTCCAGTCCCCTGTAATGAAAAGGACATCTTTTTTGGGTGTTAGTTCTAAAAGGTCTTGTCAGTCTTCATAAAACCATTCAACTTCAGCTTCTTCAGCATTAGTCGTTGGGGCATAGGCTTGGATTACCGAGATATTGAATGGTTTGCCTTGGAAATGAACAGAGATCATTCTGTCTTTTTTGAGATTGCATCCAAGTACTGCATTTTGGATTCTTTTGTCAACCATGATGGCTATTCCATTTCTCCATTATATCAGTAGATATAATGATCATCTGAGTTAAATTCACCCATTCCAGTCCATCTTAGTTCTCTGATTCCTAGAATGTCCAGAATGTGCCAATTTCATAGGGTAATTCTACCAAAGAAAAGTTAATAGCTATACTTACCAGACTATTCCAAAAAAACTAGGGAACACTCCCAATTTATTCTAGGAGGCTGACCATTACCATAACATGAAAAGTATATTACAGGCCAATATCTATGATGAAATAGATGCAGACATCTTCAACAAAATGTCAGCCAGCCAAGTCCAACTGTACATTAAAAGGATCTGAATACTTGTTCCTTGGAAGAAAAGTGATGGCAAACCTAGACAGTGTGTTCAAAAGCAGAGACATTCCTTTGTCAACAAAAGAAGTCTGTAGAATCAAAGCTATGTGTTTTCCAGTAGTCATGTATGGGTTAGAAAGTTATACCGTAAAGAAGGTTAAGTGCCAAAGAATTGATGTTTTCAAATTGTGGTGCTGGAGAAGACTCTTGAGAGTCCCTTGGACAGCATGGAGATCAACCCAGTCTATCTTAAAGAAAATCAACCTTGAATATTCACTAGAAGGACTGATGCTGAAGCTGAAACTCCAATACTTTGGCTACCTGATGGGAATAGCTGACTCAATGGAAAATACATTGATGCTGGGAAATATTGAGGGCAGCTGGAGAAGGTGGTGACAGAAAATGAGTTGATTGAATGTCAGCGCTGACTCAATGAATATGAATTTGAGCAAACTCCAGGAGATAGTTAAGGACAGGGAAACTTGGCATGCCACAGTCCATGGGGTTGCAAAGAGGCGAATGTGGTTTAACAACTGAACAACAACACTATGTTCAAGTGGGATATACTCCAAGGATGCAAGAATTGGTCAATATCTTTAGATCAGTCAATGTGATATGCTACATTAACATAGGAAAGAATAAAAACTCACATTATCTCAGTATATGCAGGAAACTTGACAAAATTTAACATTCATGATAAAAAGTTTCAGCAAAGATGGAATAGAGGAAACATATCACCATAATAAAGGCTGTTTATGACAACCCCACAGCTAATATATTAAATTGTGAAAAGCTGAAAGCTTTTTCTATAAAACCAGGAACAAGACAAGAATGCCTACCCTCATTGCTTCTATTTAACAGTGTTGAAAATCCTAAACACAGCAATCAGATAACAAAAATAAATAAAAGGCAGCTAAATTGGAAAGGAAGAAGTAAGCCATCACTCTTTGCAGATGATATATACTATATATAGTACACCCTGAAGTCTCCACCAAAAAGCTGTTAAAACTAATAAATGAATTGAGTAACAATATAGAGTACAGGATTAATATACAGAAATCTATTGCTTTTCTATATACTAGCAATGAACTATAAGAAAGAGAAATGAAGAAAATATTCTGTTTAAAATTGCATCAAAAAGAAAATACCTAAGAGTTAGTTTAACCAAGACAGTGAAATACCTGTATTGAGAAATCTATACAATATTTATGAAGCAAATTAAAGATGGTTCAAAGAAATGGAAAGACATCCTGTGTCCATGGGTTGGAACAATTAGTGTTGTTAAAAGGTCCATACTACTCAAAGCTATCCACAGATTTAATGCAGTTCCTTTCAAACTACCCATGACATTTTTTTTTAATGAAATTAGAAGAAATAATCCTAAAATTCAAATGAGATGACAAGGGATCCTGAATTGCCAAAGTAATCTTGAGAAAAAAAGGACAAAGCTGAAGGAATCATACTCCCTGCCTTCAGACTATACTACAAAGCTTCATTAATTAAAGCAGACTGCTACTCATACATAATCAGACAGATAGCTCAGTTGAACAGAATAGAGAGCCCAGGAATATACTTATTCACTTACAGTCATTTAATCTACAACAGTTGAAGAAAGAATATACATCACAGAAAAGACTGTTCAATAAGCAATGCTGGGAAAACTGGATGGCTACATGTAAAAGAATGAAATTAGAACATTTCTTTAGACCATATGTAAAAGTAAACTCAAAATAGATTACTTAAATGTAAGACTGGAAACCATAAACCTTCTAGGATAAAACATAGGCAGATAAACAGGCAAAATACTCTCTGGTGTAAATTGTAGTAATGTTTTATGGATCTGTTTTTTATAGCAAAGGAAACAAAAGCAAAAATAAACAAATGAGACAAATTAAAAGCTTTTGCACAACAAAAGAAACCACCAACAAAACAGAGTACTACTTAGTGGGAGAAAGTATTTTTAAATTATATGATAGATAAGGGTTAATATCCATAATGTATAAACAGCTCATAAACTCAATACCCACCAAATGATTAAAAAAATGAGCAGAAGATCTGAATAGGAGAAAGACAGATAACCCATAGGCACTAGAAAAGCTGTTCAACACTGCTGGTTATCAGAGAAATACAAATCAAAATCATAATGCAGTATCACCTCAGACCTGTCACATCGCTATCACCAAAAGTCCAGAAGGTAAGGATGTTGAGGAAAGGGAACCCTTGCATAATATCAGTGTGAGTGTAAATTGGTGCAGCCATTATGGAAAACAATATGGAGTTCCCTTAGAAAACTAAAAATAGTACTACCATATAATCCAGCAATTCAACTCCTGGGTATATCTCTGAAGAAAACAAAAACACTAATTTGAAAAGATGCATGCGTCCCATTGCCATTACATGTGTCATTGCAGCATTATTTACAGTAGTCAAGATATGGAAGCAATTTAAGTGTGCATCAATAGATGAATGGATTTAGAAGATGTATATGTATACAATAGAATGTAAATCATAAAAAAGAATGAAATTTTGCCATTTGCAACAACATGAATGAACCTAGAGAATATTATGCTTAGTGAAATAAGAAGGAGAAAGGCAAATGCTCCATGTTAACACTTACTTGTGGAATCTCAAAAATAAAGGAATGTAAATAATAAAACAGAAACTTTATTAGAATACAAACTAGTGGTTACCAGTGGTGAGATGGGAGGGGCAAGATTGAGGTAGGGGATTAAGAAATACAAACTAAATATGTATGAAATAAATAAGCATCAAAGATGTACAACACAGGGAAGACAGCCAATGTTTTATAGATTTAAATGGTATGTAATCCATAAAGGCTATGGTTTTTCCTGTGGTCATGTATGGATGTGACAGTTGGACTGTGAAGAAAGCTGAGTACCAAAGAATTGATGCTTTTGACCTGTGGTATTGGAGAAGACTTTTGAGAGTCCCTTGGACTGCGAGGAGATCCAATCAGTCCATCCTAAAGGAGATCAGTCCTGGGTTTCATTGGAAGGACTGATGCTGAAGCTGAAATTCCAATACTTGGGCCACCTCATGCGAAGAGTTGACTCATTGGAAAAGACCCTGATGCTGGGAGGGATTGGGGGCAGGAGGAGAAGGGGACGACAGAGGATGAGATGGCTGGATGGCATCACCAACTCGATGGACATGAGTTTGAGTGAACTCCAGGAGTTGGTGATGAACAGGGAGGCCTGGTGTGCTGCATGGGGTTGCAAAGAGTCGGACACGACTGAGTGACTGAATTAAACTGAATCCATGAAAGTATTGAAACACTATGTTATACACCTGAAACCAATATAATATTATAAATAAATGTATTTCAGTTAAAAAATAATATACAGTATGATTTTAGAACCTATGAAAATTTATTAAAGAATTATTTTATGGTAAAACCAATACAGTATTGTAAAGTAGAAAAAAAATAAAAAAATAAAGATCAAAAAAAAAAGGAAAACAAAGTATAGCTGTGCACAGTTTTAAGAGTGAATATCATGTGTAATTTGTTAGTAAAATAATTATTCAGCGTTAACAGAAAGAGTAGATATCAGATAAATTACTTAAGCTTTAAGACTGTGAAATTATGCTAAGTGAGAAATAGTTTGATGTAGAGAAAATTAACATAGTTATGTAACCTCATTATCAATAGTCATCTTCTACGTTTAAAATCAGTTTTCTTACTAAAAGAAATTAAGTTACATTTTCTGTAATTTCCAAATCTGGCAGGCATTTTTCAAAAATATATTTCAAAATTGTATCTCTCTGGCTATTATCATAATTTTAGACAGGAATGATGTAACTATATTGAGAATTCAAACTGGGAGAGTTTTTTTTTTTTTCTTTCTTTTTAAAGAAACCAACTTTCTCAGAGTTATGAAGCTTGTAATACCTGGAAAAAATAAAAGGTATATATCTCATGAAGATTATATATTAACCTGTTCTTAATATACTATAGCAAATTGTTATTTTAGGAATAAATATTTTTTGACTGTGTTTTTAATAAAAGTGAGTTAGGAAACCTTTTTAAACAAATGCATTTTTTTATTGCTTTTAAGTTCATTCAGTAACACTAATTGCTAACATATTTCTGGGTATAAATCTTAATTCATTTTCTTTAATGAATAGATAAAATATAGCAAGTCCCCTACATACAAATGAGTTCTATTTTGAGAGTACATTGTAAGTCTAATTTGTTCTCAAGACCAACAAAGTTAGTTTAGGTACCCAACTAACATAATTAACTATATAATACTGTACTCTAAAAGGTTTATATTTCTTTTACAAAAGCAATACATACAAAATAAAAAACAAATAATATTTTTAATTTTACAGTACTTTGAAAAGTACTGTATACAGTACTTTAAGTAGTACAGTATAACACCTGGTATTGAGTAAATAGGCATGGATTACTGACTGGAGGAGAGAAAGGCATGAGAGATGGTAGAGCTGAAGGATCATCAGCAATAGAACATGGACTCCATCTGTTTAGTCACTCAATCGTGTCTGACTCTTTGAATCCCCATGGTGTGTAGCACACCAGGCTTCCCTGTCCATCACCAACTACTGGAGCTTGTTCATACTCATGTCCATCAAGTTGGTGATGCCATCCAACCATCTCATCCTCTGTCATCCTCTTCTCCTCCTACCTTCAATCTTTTCCAGGATCTGGGTCTTTTCCAGCGAATCAGTTCTTCACATCAGGTGGCCAAAGTATTGGAGCTTCAGCTTCAGCATCAGTCCTTCCAGATTTCCCTTGGGATAAACTGTTTGATCTCCTTGTTCTCTGAGGGATTCTTAAGAATCTTCTCCAAAACCACAGTGCAAAAGCATCAATTCTTTGACGCACAGTGTTCTTTATGGTCCAACTCTCACATCCAAACATGACTACTGGAAATACCATCAGTGAATGTAGCTCAGTCGTGTCTGACTCTTTGTGACCCCATGGACTATATGGTCCTTGGAATTCTCCAGGCCAGAATACCTGAGTGGGTAGTCTTTCCCTTTTCCAGGTTATCTTCTGAACCCAGGATCAAACCCAAGTATCCTGCATTACAGGTGAATTATTTACCAGCTAAGCTACAAGGGAAGCCCAATAATACTGGAGTGGATAGCCTATCCCTTCTCCAGTGGATCTTCCTGACGCAAGAATCAAACCAGGGTCTCCTGCATTACAGGCAGATTCTTTACCAACTGAGCTATCAGGGGAAAAATCGTAGCTTTGACTATAAGGGCTTTATCAGTAAAGTAATGTCTCTAGTATTTAATAGGCTGTCTAGGTTGGTCATAGCTTTTCTTCCAAGGAGCAAGCAACTTTTAATTTCATGGCTACAGTCACTGTCAGCAGTGATTTTGGAGCCTAAGAAAATAAAGTCTAGCACTGATTCCATTGTTTCCCCATCTGTTTGCCATGAAGTGATGGGACCGGATGCCATGATCTTAGTTTTAGAATATTGAGTTTTAAGCCAGCTTTTTTACTCTCCTCTTTCACTTTCTTTAAGAGGCTCTTTAGTTCCTCTTTGCTTTCTGCGATAAGGGTGGTGTCATCTAGCTATCTGAGGTTATTGATATTTCTACCACCAATCTTGGTTCCAGCTTTTGCTTCATTCAGCCTGGCATTTTGTATGATCTACTCTGCATATAAATTAAATACTCAGGGTGACAGTATTCAGGCTTGATGTACTCCTTTCCCAATTTGGAACCAATCTGTTGTTTGTTCCATGCCTGGTTCTAACTGTCCCATCTTGACCTGCATACAGATTTCTCAGGAGGCAGGTAAGATGGTCTGGTAAACCCATCTCTTTAAGAATTTTCCACAGTTTGTTGTGATCCACACAGTCAAAGCCTTTAGCATAGTCAATGGAGCAGAAGTAGATGTTTTCCTGGAATCCTCTTGCTTTTTCTATTATCCTTCAGAAGTTGGCAATTTGATCTCTGGTTCCTCTGACTTTTCTAAATCCAGCTTTTACATCTGGAAGTTCTTGGTTCATGTACTGTTGAAGCCTAGCTTGGAGTATTTTGAGCATTAGATTGCTAGCGTATGAGATGAGTGCATAGTGTGGTAGTTTGAACATTATGTGCCATTGCCTTTCTTTGGGACTGGAATGAAAGCTGATCTTTTTGAGTCCTGTAACCACTGCTGAGTTTTCCAAATTTGTTGCCATATTGAGTGCAGCACTTTCAGAGTATCATCTTTTAGGATTTGAAATAGCTCAGCTGGAATTCCCTCACCTCCACTAGCTTTGTCTGTAACAATGTTTCCTAAAGCCCATTTGACTTTGCACTCCAGGCTGTCCGGCTTTAGGTGAATTTTAGTGGTTATCTGGGTCATGAATATCTTTTCCATATAGTTCTTCTGTGTATTCTTGTCACCTCTTCTTAGTATTTTCTACTTCTATTAGGTCCATACAATTCCTGTCCTTTATTGTGCCCATTTTTGCATGAAAATGCAAAATGGGCATATAAAAATGCCCATTTCCCCTTGGTATCTCTAATTTTCTTAAAGATGTCTCTAATCTTTCTGATTCTGTTGTTTTTCTCTATTTCTTCCTTTGATCATTGAGGAAGGCTTTCTTATCTCTCCTATCTTTCCTTGCTTTTCTTTGGAACTCTGCATTCAGATGGACATAGTTTTCCTTTTCACATTTGCTTTTCACTTCTCTTCTTTTCTCAGTGAGGCCTCCTCAGACAACCATGTTACCTTTTTGCATTTCTTTTCTTGGGAATGGTTTTGATCACAGCCTCCTATAGAAAGTTACAAACCTCCATCCATGGTTCTTCAGGCTCTCTCTCTGGAGACATAGGGCAAGCTGCAATTTCACTCATGCCTGACATCGATGGCACACGTTCTAGTTTCTTGCTGGATTCAATTCTATCTACTGTCTTGAAGAAACTATCTGGTGATGTCTGGGTAGAAATGATTTTATTTTATTTTTTTCATCATACATGACCTGGTGGCACTGGGTTACCTTCTGAATGGCTGCAAGAACCTTTCTGTACTGTTCTACATTTTGGTCCTGTGCCTCGAAAACTGACAGTGCTTCCTCAAAGAAAGAAAATCTCCTTGCCATTTCTTTGTCATGACTGTCTTTGGTTTTTCAGTTACTTCTTACTCTTGTCTTTTTTTGTCATTTCTCTGGGTCTCCAATTCCATCAGGCCTTCATTAGCAGCTCCTCATGTTGCACAGCAACAGTACAGTACAGTAAAATACAAAAAAAAACCAACCAAACAAACAAAAAAACAATTTACTTGTATATTTACACTAGACATGTGAACTAACTTATGCAATTGGACATGCAAACCCATGTTCATATCTTTGGAAGTTCCCAACTTGAAGGTATGTATTTAAGAGACTTACTGTACATTTTTAAATCATTGTATCTAATTTGGTTTGAATAAAAAATGTTTTTAAGTACAAAGATTTCATTTTCTTAAAAGAATTGAACTAACAATTTTAGAGATCCATCTTTGGTGATCATCTGATGATTGTGGAGAGGAGATTCTTGATTGATTTGTTTAACGAAGACATTTTGATAGAATGTGTGTACATTCTGTTAACAAATTTACAATTCAGTATAACTCAAATTGATTTACTAAATGTCAAAAATTTTGATATATTACTCAAAGTTCAAATATGGTAAGAGTAATTAAGTATTGCATGTTCTCTTAGTTTCCCAACATTGAAAAAATTTATATAACAAGAGGAGAATTTAATTATTGTTAAGTGTTATTAAGAGTAATAAAGTATTATTTTTTGTCCAAAATTTGCCCAGCTGAATTTCAAAAGAAAGCAATTTATAAATTATATTTGTAGGTTTACTCTAAGGAATGATATCCATATACCTATATTATATATATAGTTTGCTAAGTCACTTCAGTCGTGTCCGACTCTGTGCGACCCCATAGACGGCAGCCCACCAGGCTCCCCGTCCCTGGGGTTCTCCAGGCAAGAACACTGCAGTGGGTTGCCATTTCCTTCTCCAATGCATGAAAGTGAAAGGTGAAAGTGAAGTCGCTCAGTCAGGTCCGACCCAGCGACCCCATGGACTGAAGCCTACCAGGCTCCTCCATCCATGGGATTTTCCAGGCAAGAGTACTGGAGTGGGGTGCCATTGCCTTCTCCATATATATAGTATATATAATATATAATACATATGTGTATTTTATATATATATATATATATAT
>SJXQ01002475.1:721720-750350 GCA_006408695.1 Aepyceros melampus
ATATATATATATATATATATATATATATATACTTGTTTATGAGGAAAATAGACCTTATTTAAGGAATCTATTATAATGGGGTTTTGTATTAGGCGAGAGAGGTTGGGCTCATTTCCAAAAACAACACTAGAAGTGGTAATTTATGGCAGGTACTGAAAGAGTCTACTAATATACTATTGTTAGATGTTAGTCAAGTTTTATATTCCTATATATCTCATTTGATATTTGATAAACAATTATTCAAAAATAGATGAAACTTCCTCCAATGTTTTTGAACTGTGGTGTTGGAGAAGACCCTTGAGAGTCCCCTGGACTACAAGGAAATCCAACCAGTCCATCCTAAAGGAGATCAATTCTGGTGTTCATTGGAAGGACTGATGCTGAAGCTGAAACTCTAATACTTTTGCTACCTGATGTGAAAAACTGACTCATTTAAAAAGACCCTGATGCTGGGAGGGATTCGGGGCAGGAGGAGAAGGGGACAACAGAGATGAAATGGTTGGATGGCATCACCAATGCAGTGGACATGAGTTTGAGCAAGCTCTGAGAGTTGGTGATGGACAGGGATGCAGGCCATGTTGCGGCTGTGTTGCATGGCCGTGTTGCAGGCCATGGGGTCTCAAAGAGTTGGACATGACTGACTGAACTGAACTGAATTGAACTCCAATGTTGTGTCTTAATTATTCCTCTCATAAAATAACTTAAACTCTTAAAATTATGAGATATCTGGTAAATGATTATTAAATTATGAGTCAAAATATAAAAATAAAAATAAAAACAAACAAAAAATAAAGCCAAACAACCAAAACTACTCTCATATTTTAGGAAGACCATGAATCCATCTTGAGAAAAATCTGATATTAAAAGAGGAGCAGTTATATCTATTCCTTATTAGTTCCCCATCTTTCAGGGGTCACTGTTCATTGCCTAATGTCTGGTGTATTTATAATCATTACTTGATATTGGGTTGGCCAAAAAGTTAGTTCAGTGTTTTCTATAAGGTAGCTCTAGTAGCACTTAGTTGTCTTCAACTTAACTTAAAACAATTTTGTTAGATTGTATTGTGATAGCTATCATAGCAGTGAGCATTTTTAAAAATATCAAAAATTGGTAAATTTGTGTGTAATCATTTTAATATTGAAAATGGAAGAAAAAACAGAATTTTCAGCATATTATGGTTATTATTTCTCGAAAGGTAAAAATACAACTGAAGTGCACACACATATACACACACAAAATTTGTGTCACGTATGGAAAAGCGGCTATGACTTTTGGAACCATATGTGTTCTGTGGTTTGTGAAGTTTTGTGCTGAGATTTCTCACTGGACAATGCTCAGCAGTCCAGTAGACCAGCTGAAGTTGGTAACTATCAAATCAAGACATTAATTGAAAATGCCAAATTATACCATGCAGGGGATAACTGACATACTAAAAATATCCAAATCAAGCTTTGAAATTCATTTGCACTGTCTTATTTATGTTAATCACTTTGATATTTGGGTTCCACATAAGTTAAGCAAAAAAAAAAAAATCTTATTTCTATTTCTGTATGTCATTCTCTGCTGAAACATAATGAAAAACATTGTTTTTAAAACAATTTTGTACTGGTAATGAAAAGTAGACACTATACAATCATGTGAAAAGAAGGAGATCATGAGGCTAGCAAAATGAACCACCGCCAACCACACCAAAGGCCACTTTTCATCCAAACAAGGTGATATTGTGTATATGATGGAATTGTAAGGAAGTTCTCCATTTTGAGATCTTTCCAGAAAACTAAATGATTAATTCCAGTAACTACTACTCCCAGTTAGACCAATGAAAGAAGCGCTGGACAAAAAGTGCCAAAATCAGGAATTAGTCAAGAGAAAATGCATAATCTTCTATTCAGTTCAGTTCACTATAGTTGCTCAGTCGTGTCCGACTCTTTGCGACCCTATGGACAGGAGCATGCCAGGCCCCCCTATCCATCACCAACTCCAAAAGTTTACTCAAGCTCATATTCATTGAATAGGTGATGTCATCCAACCATTTCATCCTCTGTCATCCCTTTCTCCTCCTACCCTCAAACATTCCCAGCATCAGGGTCTTTTCAAATGGGTTAGCTCTTTACATCAGGTGGCCAAAATATTGGAGTTTGAGCTTCAAAATCAATCCTTCCAATGAACACTCAAGACTGATCTCCTTTAGGATGGACAGGTTGTATCTCCTTGCAGTCCAAGGGATTCTCAAGAGTCTTCTCCAACACCACACTTCAAAAGCATCAGTTCTTTGGGGCTCAGCTTTCTTTATACTCCAACTCTCACATCCATACATGACTATTGGAAAAACCATAGCCTTGACTAGATGGACATTTGATGGCAATGTAATGTCTCTGCTTTTTAATATGCTGTCCAGGTTGATCATACTTTCCTTCCAAGGAGTAAACATCTTTTAATTTCATGGGTGTAGTCACCATCTGCAGTGATTTTGGAGCCCCCAAAATAAAGTTAGCCACTGTTTCCACTGTTTCCCCATCTATTTGCCAAGAAATGAAGGGACTGGATGCCATGATCTTAGGTTTTCTGAATGTTGAGCTTTAAACCAACATTTTCACTCTCCTCTTTCACTTTCATCAAGAGGCTCTTAGTTCTTCTTCACTTTCTGCCATAAAGGTGGTGTAATCTGCATATCTGAGGTTATTGATATTTCTTCGGGCAATCTTGATTCCAGCTTGTGCTTCATCCAGCCCAGCATTTCTCATGATGTACTCTGCCTATAAGTTGAATAAGCAGGGTGACAATATACAGCCTTGACATACTCCTTTCTGATTTGCAACCAGTCTGTTGTTCCATGTCCAGTTCCAATTGTTGCTTCCTGACTGCAAGGAGATCCAACCAGTCCATTCTGAAGGAGATCAGCCCTGAGATTTCTTTGGAAGGAATGATGCTAAAGCTGAAACTCCAGTATTTTGGCCACCTCATGCGAAGAGTTGACTCATTGGAAAAGACCCTGATGCTGGGAGGGATTGGGGGTAGGAGGAAAAGGGGACGACCGAGGATGAGATGGCTGGATGGCATCACTGACTCGATGGGCATGGGTTTGCGTGAACTCCGGGATTTGGTGATGGACAGGGAGGTCTGGCGTGCTGTGATTCATGGGATTGCAAAGAGTCAGACACAACTGAGCAACTGAACTGAACTGAACTGAACTGACCTGCTTACAGTATTCTCAAGAGGCAGGTCAGGTGATCTAGTATTCCCATCTCTTTGAGAATTTTCCACAGTTTATTGTGATCCACACAGTCAAAGTCTTTGCATTGTCAATAAAGCAGAAATAGATGTTTTTCTGGCACTCTCTTGCTTTTTTGATGATCTAGGAGATGTTGGCAATTTTATGTGGTTCCTCTGCTTTTCTAAAGCCACCTTGAGCATATGGAATTTCATGATTCACATATTGCTGACGCCTGGCTTGGAGAATTTTGAGCATTACTTTACTAGCGTGTGAGATGAGCACAATTGTGCAGCAGTTTGAGCATTCCTTGGCATTTCCTTTCTTAGGGATTCAAATGAAAATTGACCTTTTCCAGTCCTGTGGCCACTGCTGTTTTCCAAATTTGCTGGCCTATTGAGTGCAGCACTTTCAGAGCATCATCTTTCAGGATTTGAATAGCTCCACTGGAATTCCATCACCTCCACTAGCATTGTTCATAGTGATGCTTTCTAAGGCCCATTTGACTTTACATTCCAGGATGTCTGGCTCTAGGTGAGTAATCACACCATTGTGATCATCTGGGTCATGAAGAACTTTTTTATATAGTTTGTCTGTGTATTCTTGCACCTCTTCTTAATATCTTCTGCCTCTGTTAGGTCCATACAATTTCTGTCCTTTATTGAGCCCATCTTTGCATGAAATTTTCCCTTGGTATCTCTAATTTTCTTGAAGAGTTCTCTAGTCTTTCTCATTCTATTGTTTTCCTCTATTTCTTTGCAGTGATTACTGCGGTAGGCTTTCTTATCTCTCCTTACTATCTTTGGAATTCTGCATTCAGATGCTTATATCTTTCCTTTTCTCCTTTGCTTTTCACTTCTCTTTTCACAGCTATTTGTAAGGCCTCCTCAGACAACCATTTTGCTTTTTTGCATTTCTTTTTCTTGAGGATGGTCTTGATCCCTGTCTCCTGTACAATGTCAGGAGCCTCAGTCCACAGTTCCTCAGGCACTTTGCCTATTAGATCTAGTCCTTTATTCTATTTCTCACTTTCACTGTATAATCCAGAGGGATTTGATTTAGGTCATACTTGAGTGGTCTAGTCTTCCATTAGGTTAATGCAAAGCCACATGTTTCTTTGTTGACCAGGCAAAAAGTGTTACAGCTTTGTCTGGGAAGTTCTAATTCATCTGCCATCATCACCAGACATTGCATCTTCAGATTTCCTTTTTTTTTTTTTTTTTGGTCTTTACAAAATTCTCTTAATGGAAAACAGTTGCATTCCCTGAAAGGCTATAAAAAGCACCTGAAGAGTTCTTTGCTCAAAAAGATAAACACATTTTGAGAAGATGGAATTATACTTGAAAAATGGCAGAAAGTAATTAAACAAAATGGTAACTATATTGTTCAATACAATTGCTGAAAATGAAAAATGCATCTTATATTTTTACTTACATATAAATGTAAATTTGGCCTCACTCTCCACCATGGCAATAATTGGAAGTCATTGATGTCTATTTTTTAGGTAATTTTCTGTGGTCTTCTATTAGGTCTAGTAAATTTTTAGTTGATTCTCTAAATTATTCAATAAAATACTGTTATTAAAAACCATGTGGTTTTACTTATCAGGTTTGAGTGAATTCATTTTTTAAACAAAGAAAGCATTACTCTGAGTTGAACTCCTAAGCTTATTGTTGAAAGATACATGTAACCTTTCTCTATTTTATTGGAGTTACCTGCAGCACAGTAATTCTTTTGATTTTTTTCAGTTCATCTTCAAATTCTTTTTAAAAATTAACTTTATTAGAATATAATTGATTTTCCATATTGTGTTAATTTCTGCTATACACGTGAATCAGTTATATTTATATGGATAAAATGCATAAACATGTGCTTATGTACATATATATCCATAATTTTTAGATTCTATTCTCATATAGGTCAGAGTATTGAGTAGGGTTCCCTGTACTATACAGTAGGTTCTTATTAGTTATTATTTTGTATATAGTAGTGTGCAGAGCGGAGAAGGCAATGGCACCCCACTCTAGTACTCTTGCCTGGAAAATCCCATGGACGGAGGAACCTGGTGAGCTGCAGTCCATGGGGTTGCAAAGAGTCAGACACGATTGAACGACTTCACTTTCACTTTTCACTTTCATGCATTGGAGAAGGAAATGGCAACCCACTCCAGTGTTCTTGCCTGGAGAATCCCAGGGGTGGGAGGGCCTGATGGGCTGCCGTCTCTGGGGTCGCACAGAGTCGGACATGACTGAAGCGACTTAGCAGCAGCAGCAATGTGCATAGCACAGTGATACTTCATGTATTTTGATGATTGACCTCCTTTTACTTTTTTTTTCCAGTGTTACAACTTATTTTCTCCATGTGAATGCTAATTCACAATTTAGGTAATGTGTAGATTACTTTAAATCATGTCAAAAATGAATTCAAACACATTAATAGAAGAGACCACTATATGTCTACCTCTTGAATATCACTAATTGGACACTCTAATATTGTGATTTAATATTAATATAAAAATATTATTTGGTTTTATAGATAGCTGGGATTTATTCATAGGGTATAAGAACAAGACACCAGGATACTTATTAACCATATTAAACTTATTTTTAAATTAAAGCCACATGAAATCTAAACCTGTAAAGTGGGAAAAATAATATTAGTAACCTCATAGATTGTGTCTTAATAGTCAAATGAAATAATGTACATGAAATTACTGTGTAAATTTTGAAAGCTTGTCATGTTACTATCATTTTATACTGTGTATCTCTACTGTTTGAGACATTCCTTCCCTGTGTTCACTGGTCAGTGTTTATTGCTTTCTTATTCCCACTGTGGACTTTTATAACAGATGGTTAGCCTAGAGATTTTTTTTCAGTCCTATAATTCTGTTAACATATGTCCATGTAGTTAAAAATTATATATATAAAAAATAGACATAAGGTGGAGCACTGAGAGAAAGAAAAACAGAGAAAGAGGATGGGGGAAAGAAAGACTGATTTCTTTAGATATTCAGAGTTTTTTGATTCCATATGAATTTTAGAATTATTTTTTGTATCTCCATGGGAAATGGCACAGGATTTTGTTACAGAGTGCATTAAATCTGTGGGTTGCTTTTGGTGTTATGGATATTTTAACATTATTATTTATTGTTGGATTACTGGATGTCATTCTATTGTGTTCTTTAATTTCTTTCATCCATGTTTTATAGTTTTCAGTGTATATATATATTACCTTCTTGGTTAAATTTATTGCTAAGTATTTTATTTTATTTTATTTTGATGTTACTGTAAATGGGATTGTCTTCATTTTTTTAGCTAGTTCATTATTATCATATATATACACAATTAACTTTTGATGTTGAGTTTGTATTTTACAACCTTACTGAATTCATTTGTTCTAAACTGATTTTGGTAGGACTTTATAGTTTTTATCTGTAAGATCATGATATCTGTAATCATTTGGATATTTTAAAAGCAAATTTTCTTTGGCATGTGACAAGGAATTGGGTAATCTATAGAAACTGAGAGTGATACCTGGCTGATAGCCAGGAAAGAAATCATCTGCACTTGCAAAGAACAAAATTCTGCCAACAACTTGAATAAGCTTGAAAGTGAATTTTTCTTTTCTTGGGATAAACACCTGTACTGGCTGAAATCTTGCTTTCAGCTTGTGAGATCCTAAGCAAAGACTCTAGCTGAGTCCACAAATACTTCTGACTAATGAATTTTGAGATAATAAATGTGTATTATTTTAAACTGCTAATTTTGTGGTAATTTGGTATGAAGCAATAAAAAACTAATACACCATTTTTTCAGAAGATAGGAAAAATAGAGCTTGATAAAAATTTAAAAGAAAAAAGAAAATGTTTCTAGTTAGATTATCAGATGGTTTTATAGAAAGTTTTCTCACTGTCCTAAAAGAGTCAAGAGCAATTGTGGCTATATTCCAATAAGAGCCAATGATTTCTGCCTGGTGGTACCTAAAAAAGTGTAGCAAAGCAACTCTTTTTAAATGTATTCCTCATATAGTCAAACTTGACTACTTTACTGTGAGCTATGGGCAAAATCTCTCTATGTTCATCCACTGTAACCGACTAAACTGTGATCTCTAAACTTCACAAGCTAGAACAGTAGGGCCACTGAGGAATTCTACCCCTACAAAGAGTGGAGAGATGATAGGTAATATCTGAGTGTTGCTTGTGAATTTACTGAGGGAGTACAGGAGATCAGGGAGTACAGTTCAGTTGCTCAGTTGTGTCTGACTCTTTGCGACCCCATGCACGCCAGGCTTCCCTGGCCATCACTAATTCCCTGAGTCTGCTCAAACTCATTTCTATTGAGTCAGTGATGCCATCCAACCATCTTATCCTCTGTCATCCCCTTCTCCTCCTGCCTTCAATGTTTCTCAGCATCAGAGTCTTTTCCAGTGAATCAGTTCTTCACATCAGATGGACAAAGTATTGGAGTTTCAGCTTCAACATCAGTCCTTCCAATGAATATTTAGGATTGATTGGCTGATCTCCTTGTTTGCTACAGATTCTCAAGTCTTTTCCAACATCTTAATTCAAAAACATCAGTTTTTCAGTGCTCAGCTTTCCTTATGGTCCAACTCTCACATCCATACATGACTACTGGAAAAACCGTAGCTTTGACTAGACAGACTTTTGTCGGCAAAGCGATGTCTCTGTTTTTTAATGCTTTCTAAGTTTGTCATAACTTTTCTTCCAAGGAGCAAGCAACTTTTAATTTCCTGGCTGCAGTCGCAATCTGCAGTGATTTTGGAGCCCTGCAAAATAAAATCTGTCACTGTTTCCATCATTTCCCCATCTATTTGCCATGAAGTGATAGGACTAAATCCCATGATCTTAGTTTTTTGAATGTTGAGTTTTAAGCCAGCTTTTTCACTCTCCTTTTTCATTTTCATCACAAGTTTCTTTAGTTCTTCTCTTTCTGCCATGAGGGTGGTGTCATCTGCATATCAGAGGTTATTGATGTTTCTCTTGGCAATCTTGATTTCAGCTTGTGCTTCATCCAGACCAGGATTTTGCATGATGTACTCTGCATATAAGTTAAATAAGCAGGGTGACAATATATAGCCTTGACGTATTCCTTCCCTAATTTGGAATAAGTCTGTTTTTCTATTTCTGGTTCTAACTGTTGCTTCTTGACCTGCATACAGATTTCTCAGGAGGCAGGTAAGGTGGTATGCTATTCCTATCTCTTTAAGAATTTTCCACAGTTTGTTGAGAGCACTCACCTTGAGCCAGACATCCTGGAATACAAAGTCAAATGGGCATTAGGAAACATCACTATGAACAAAGCTAATGGACGTAATGGAATTCCAGTACAGAAGATAGTGAAACCATTTTGAATAGTTCCTGAAATTTCCATCTCTTTTGAATTTGAAGAACCAAAATGCAAGCCAACTTGCATAGATTTTCCCATGACTTAATGCATCTAGAAACAGTCTTGTCCTTTTGTTGTATCCTTGAAATAGGAAACTAGCTTGACTCCATTTTATGGCTGTGTGACATTTTGTTATACAAAAGGTAATATTTTTAATTACATACATTTTTTTGATGAGGCAGTATTATTTTTATCTCAGACAATTGACTCATGAATTATATTAGACTTTTCCCTGAAAAAAGAAAATGTTAGAAAAATGTGTCGTGCTATCTTGAAGCCTTCATACATTTTGTTATGAAATGAAATAATAATGTAGAACATTATACTGTGATCAGAACTGTAATGTAATTAATATGGAAACTGGAAATATGGCTAACTGTGAGTAAACTAGATAATAGTAGATATACAGTTGTAAAAAATGAAAAAGGAGTTAGAGATTTAATGCATAATTTTAATAGGGGAAAAAAGAGGTCCATATATTTATAGGAAATTGAATGCATTTAAAATATGAAAACATTTGTGCATGAGTCATGGCAGTTGGAGAACTCGAGATGTTGGCAGCCAGGTCACAGAAGTAGCCAACAAGAATGCCATTATTCACAAGATATGTGGGAATAAGGGGCACATATTTTCCTACATGTCTTACTGTTGAATATATTAATGGGGATTAAGATTATTGAGATTTGGATTTAATTAAACAATATATAGCTTGGAGCTAATACTGAGAAATAAAGTTAAAGGCAATGAAAATCTAAGCCAAAGGAAAGAGCATAAGAGGCATTTATAAACGGGTTGGAAAGAACGTGCAGCTAAATGGTTAGAAAACAAAACAAGTGAGTGATAGACTGGTATTTGACTTCTAAGTTTTCTTGAAAGCATGAACATGGATAGAGAAACAGATGGGCTAGCCTAGTGCTATATATGCTTTAAGAGGAAGATTTATCTCAAATATTATCTCAAATCTAGATATTACCTTATATTTCAAAATATTTTGTGAAATTAAATTATATTCAGCCCAGCCTTTTCATATTCTGAGAGCCATAATTTTAAACCAGATATCCTAAAAATGGCAAAATTCTCCACTTAAGTATCCCTATTATAATTAGTAATATGTAATGAATAATGTATAGGATAAATACATTAAAAGAAAACAAAAGTAATGGGGGGTAGTAGACAATCTTTAACAGATCCCCATAATGTGCCTTTCATAAATAGCTTTCTTTAGTTCTATGCCTTCACATTTTGATTAGATGCCTTAACAAATAACTGTGCCCTGATAAATTCTTGCAGATAATGAGATCAGCGTGTGCTGCAATCCATGAGGTTGCAAAGACTTGGACATGACTGAGTGACTGAACAACTACAACGAGTTCAGTGTAAATAAAGAAGTCTGAGAGTAATGCTGAACTTGCCTACTCCTGAGAAAAAGGAATAGCCTGGTACTTGCAGCACTGGCTTTTGTAAGATGTCAGCACTTACTGCTGCTCCTGCTACTAGGCAGCTGCCCAGAAGGATGAGATGGAAACTGGCAGGGTCTGAGGCTATATAGTACTCTAGGCTCTGCGAAGTTGTTTTCTCAAGTGTTGTCTCATCTGAGTTCATTGACATAGCACTGGTTTTAATGTTCCCATTTTACTAGGGAGGAAATGAAACATCTTGTCCTTTAACTTAAACAAGGCCTCCTTGCCAGGGTGACACACGGCTAGAATTTGGATCAATGTTGTACAACTCCCAATCTTAGTACACTTCATGACCACAGTTTACTAACTCTTGCTCAGAGAGGAACTACTGAGGATTGTAGTTGAGGTTCCCATTAGGGTAGCAGAGTGAGGATCAGACCAGGAGACCTGGCTTTTTGAGAGTTAATGCCATGGCAGTGTGAGACAGCCTTGAGTAAGAAGGATGCAGCCTCCAAAATACCTTAGCACTTTCCAGTGGTAAAGAACTCACTTGCCAATGCAGACATAATGAGATGTGGATGTGATCCCTGGGTTGGGAAAATCTCCTGGGGAAGGGCATGACAACCCACTCCAGTATTCTTGCCTGGAGAATCCCATGGACAGAGGAGCCTGCTGGGCAACAGTCCATAGAGTCACAAAGAATCAGACAGGACTCAAGCAACTTAGCAGTCACTCAAGCAACTTAGCAGTCACACAAGCTTACTGGATAAAGTAGGTCCAAGGCCTTTTTTATACAATAGTAAACTAAGAATGTAAACTATAAGTAAACTACATATTTAAAGGTTAAAATAAAACTTCAAAAATATGTGACAAAGAGTATATGTAGCCAACACATCCTAAAATATTTACTCTCTGTATCTTTATAGAAAATGTTTACAGACTCCTGGCGTATCTAACTCTTCTGTATCTTTAGCTGAGCAAAGAAGAAAACGATTTTCTGCAGGAAGTCTGGCCAATTTGAGGCAGTCAATTCTAGATGATAGCTGAAGTCATTTTTCTACTCTAAACAGAGTTGGCTCTCAGGTTGTATGTATGCATTCCTTTATTAATTTTATAATATACTTTATTTCAAAAGGCTTGATGATTGTAAACATATAACACAAAGATAACATCAAAAATAGTAAAAAAAAAAAAAAAAAAAACAGCAAGGTGAGATTTAGAAGCCAAGGATAATAGTGTGATATAGGAGTAATTATACTCCACAGTGCTCCAAATTTATTGATGTAATTTGGCTATTTCCAGATCCTGTGAAATTAAATGGTCATAATAAATGTTTCAGGAAACAATAATTGCTCCCAATAACTTATATTGTCTAGACAGGTATTTTATAGAAGATTTGTTATTAAAATAATCAGATGTACATTTTTCTGAGTTGCACTTTAATAACATTCGGCTCTGGGAAGTTGTTTTCTCAAGTGTTATCTCATCTGAGTTCATTGACATAGCTCCATTTTTAGTGTTCCCATTTTACTAGGGAGGAAATGGAACATCTTGTCCTTTAACTTAAACAAGAACTCCTTGTAATCAAAAGAAAGATATCTTCATTGATATTATCTTGAAATGCTTATTTTTGTTTCTCCCTTTCAAAATTTCTAGTTGCATGTTACCAAGATTTTCCATTAATAAACTATATTTTATTATGTGAACTAACAAACTAGAATTGAGATTGCCAGATATAACAGGTCTCTGAAAGCTGAAATTACCTAGGAATTGCAGGAAAAAAAAATCTAATGTCTTAAACATCATGCATTGTCAAAAATAAGGGTCATTATCTCAAGGGAACTTTTTTTTTCTAGTTAATACAATAACTTTATTGCTTGAGTACAGTAGATAAATTTTTACAATTAGAGCAGAGACTGTTTATGATTCATATTTTCAATTGGGAGGGAAGACTCATTTGGTCTTATAATATTGAGCCAATGGTGAATATGGCTCTCAGTCAGAATCAGGTGGAATTTAGCATCTTTATCATTTTGGTTCCTCTAAAGATGCTTTCCAACAGCAACAGCTTTCTTAATTAAATGCTAAAGATCCTCAGGAAAATAAGGAGCAAGTCCTTTGGACTTAAGAATTCTCAATATTTAATTGCCTGTCACAAAACATTCTTCTGTAATACCATGTGAGTCTCTCAGGATCACACCTATTTGTGAGGGAGTCAGGCCCTTCTTGGGTTTACCAGGGGGCACTAGTGGGAAAGAACCTACCTTCCAGTGCAGGAGACATAGAGATGTGGGTCAGTCCCTGATCAGGAAGATCCCCTGGCAGAGGGCAGTGCAACCATTGCAGTATTCCTCCCTGGAGAATCCCATGGACAGAGGAGCCTAGCAGGTTACAGTTCATGGTGCCACACAGAGTTGGACACGACTGAAGCCACTCAGCAAGTGGCACACAGGCCCTTCTCGGCCAGTTTGTGGATCTATCCTTCACATTGTCAGAGGCCGGCTTAGCCAGATGGAGATGTGGTGGCTGCCGGGCAGAGTCCACTGGGACAGGCCCTTCCTGGGAGTGTGCACAGGACCCATGATCGTGGCAGTGTGGTAGCAAAAGGAGAGGACAGAGAGCTTTTAAATGAGTCCTGTTCCTTTTGAAACCTTTGAACAGATATCAAATTCCATTCATCAGTTTTATTATCAAATCCTTCCATTACAACAGAAAATTGTTCCAAATTAGTTCTCATGATAAAGATTATAATAGTGAATAAAATGCAATGCTAAAAGTATTATGTGAGTAAAAATAATTAAAATGGTATCCAGACCCATCTTAAGTTTCATAAATCATATCCAACAACTCATTTCCCTTGAGTATGAGAACTGTGATTTTATTCTTCCGTATGGAGTTTTTGCCAGTTTTCAACAGAAAAAAAAAAACAAAAAACTAAAATTTAAGAAAAAGGTATAACCCAAGTGAGGAAGCTATAGACAACAAATAACTAAATCAAGTTACATATAAGAATGAGATACTTAATATGAGTTACAATGAATTAAAGGAAAGTAGACCACATTATTGGAGAAGAAATGGCAACCCACTCTAGTATTCTTGCCTGGAGAATCCCGTGGACAAGAGGAGCCTTGATGGGCTGCTGTCCATTGGGTCACACAGAGTCAGACACAACTGAAGCGACTTAGCATGCATGCATGCGTTGGAGAAGGAAATGGCAACCCACTCCAGTATTCTTGCCTGGAGAATCCCAAGGACAGAAGATCCTGGTGGGCTGCCATCTATGGGGTTGCACAGAGTTGGACATGACTAAAGCGACTTAGCCCCAGCAGCAGACCACATTATAAAATAAAATATGGTAATAAGCGAAAGGAGGAGTATCATTATTCATGGTGAGTCTCTACCAAAGTAATGTCACGATACATTGTAGGTAGCTGGCAAAGTCAGGTATCAATACCTTGTAGAGGTTTCTTTGTGCTGCTTGATAAGTAAATGATATATCTCTAAGAAAAGTATATCATTAAAGAAGTAATAAGACAAAAAGATTACCCTCATGTCTTAGACAGTAAAAAACAATACATTTTCTGGAGAAGAAAAAACAATTATTGTCAAATTTGAATAAAAGTTCAGATGGAGTAGTGGTAACTTCAATTTCCAGTCTAAGAGCTAGGAAGTCCTTGATAATGATGTAATAAGGTCTGTATTGGAAGAATATCTCAGAGCTAATCCCTTTTTAGATTTCTTCAGCCTATCAGCCTCTTGGTCCCCTTTTATTGTTGTTCAGTTGCCAAGTGGTGTCCAATTCTTCATGACTCCATGGACTGCAGCATGCCACGCCTCCCTGTCCTTCACTATTCTCAGTGTTTGCTCAAATTCATGTCTACTGAGTCAGTGATACCATCCAACCATGTCATCTTCTGTCACATCTGGTCACCTTTACCAGTATTAAAAGTTGTGAGATTTGGGTAACTTCAGTTTGACTCCTAAATTTAAATCCTAGCAGGTATTCAAGTTGATGTGTGTCCTTTTGTTGTTTAGTCGCTAAGTTGCATCCAACTTATTTGCGACCCCATGGACTATAGCCAGCCAAGCTCTTCTGTCTATGGGATTTCCAATAGACAGGCAAGAATATAGGTAAGATTACTGGTGTGGGTTGCATTTCCTTCTCCAGAGGATCATGCCAACCCACGGATTGAACCCATGTCTCTTACATTAGCAGGCAGATTCTTTACCACTGAGCAACCAGGAAAGCATGTGTCCTTTAGGAAGGCTGAATACTTTCAGTTGTTTTATTTCCTATTTCTTTAGAAAGGTGGCAGTTTATCCTGAAAACAGTTTATAGAAATAATGAAAAATAACTGCTCAGTATTATCCATATATATTTTATATAAATATGCCTTGTACCCTAAAAAGTCCCTCAAGCTAATCAGGAGGAGAAGGGGATGACAGAGAATGAGATGATTGGATGACATCACTCGATGGACATGAGTTTGAGCAAGCTCTGGGAGTTGGTGATGCACCAGGAAGCCTGGTGTGGTGCAATCCATGGGGTCACAAATAATCGGACATGACTGAGTGACTGAACTGAACGAACCTAGTCTTCTGTTATTTAAGTGCACAGAGTATATGTGTTATTCTGACATTAACTGGTCTTATATTTATTATTTGTATTATTTACATTTATTTTTAATGCATTATTCTTACATTAAATGGTTACCTCTCAAGAGGTATGGCTTTAAGATTTCTCTGAAAACTGATAGAACTGAACCCAGGAATCACCTCCATCCATATAATTTCATGAAAAATATGTTTGCTATCAGTTTCTTTTTTTTTTTTCCTTTTTTTAAATTAATTTTTATTTTTTTAGTTTGTTTTGCTAAGTGGTTGACCAGTTTTCCCAGCACCACTTGTTAAAGAGATTGTCTTTAATCCTTTGTATATTCTTGCCTCCTTTGTCAAAGATAAGGTGTCCATAGGTGTGTGGGTTTATCTCTGGGCTTTCTATTTTGTTCCATTGATCTACATTTCTGTCTTTGTGCCAGTACCATACTGTCTTGATGACTGTGGCTTTGTAGTAGAGCCTGAAGTCAGGCAGGTTGATTCCTCCAGTTCCATTCTTCTTTCTCAAGATTGCTTTGGCTATTCAAGGTTTTTTGTATTTCCACACAAATCGTGAAATTATTTGTTCTAGCTCTGTGAAAAATACCGCTGGTAGCTTGATGGGGATTGCACTGAATCTGTAGATTGCTTTGGGTAGTATACTCATTTTCACTATATTGATTCTTCCAATCCATGAACATGGTATATTTCTCCATCTATTAGTGTCCTCTTTGATTTCTTTCCTCAGTGTTTTATAGTTTTCTATATATAGGTCTTTAGTTTGTATATACTTTTAAAAAGTTGTTTACTAAAAGGGCATATATTCATTCATCTTCATATATGCATACAGTATCTCTGAAGAATATATAGAAAACTAGTTCAATTTGCCTTCAGAAGGAAACTTTGCTTTGGGGGTAAGAATAGGAAATACATGTATTTCTTTCATACTTTTAACAATTATACTTATTGTCTATGTAAAAAATAACTTACCAGTTTTGACTATACATTTGGATTTAAAAAAAAATAGTTCTGAAAAAGCTGTGATTATCTGAACAGTAATGAGAATAGTGAAAACCCAGTTAGACTAAATAAACACAGAAGCTACAAAATTTGAAGTTTCCCTGGTGGCTCAGTGGTGAAGAATCCACCTGCAATGAAGAAGACCACCTACAATGCAGGAGACACAAGTTTGATCCCTGGATTGGAAAGATCCTCTGGAGAAGGAAATGGCAACCCACTCTAGTATTCTTGCCTGAGAAAT
The DNA here is from genome assembly GCA_006408695.1 of Aepyceros melampus. Classification (NCBI taxonomy): domain Eukaryota; kingdom Metazoa; phylum Chordata; class Mammalia; order Artiodactyla; family Bovidae; genus Aepyceros; species Aepyceros melampus. The sequence continues at coordinate 737,594 of SJXQ01002475.1, forward strand.
CCCATGAACAGAGGAGCCTGGCAGGCTATAGTCCACTGGGTCACAAAAGTTGGACATAATTAGCAACTATACGACCACCATCACAAAATCTGATGTCCCTGCATTATGATTAAAACTGAAGGGGGGAGGACCTCCCTGGTTGTCCAGTGGTTAATAATCCGCCTGCCAATGTAGGGGACGTGGGTTCGATCCCTGGTCCAGGAAGATTCCACAAGCTGTGGGGCAACTAAGCCCACGCACAACTACTGAAGCCCAAGTGCCTAGAGCCCCCATGCTGTGCAACAAGAAAAGCCCTTGCAACGGGGAACCCATCACTGCAACTAGAGCAGCGCCTCCCCACCCCACATGCACAGCAACGAAGACCCAGTGCAGCAACGAAGACTCAAGGCAGCCAAAATAAAGAACAAACAAAATCTTTAAGGGAAAAAAAAAACTGAAGGGAGTTCCCTACTGATATAGTGGTTAGGATTCTGGGCTTTCACTACCATGGCCTAGGGGAACTGAGATCTTGCAACCCGAGTGGTGTGGCAAAAAGAAAACAAAATAAAGATAAATCTTGAAATTAAAGGCACTGATCTAGCCAAATCACTGGGCAGAAAAAAATATCCTATTACATCAGGCTGTTGGCTTTATCATATGGCTTTATAACTATACATTAATTTCCTTGACTTTTTATTTCCCCCCAAATAGTATTCAGATTTTGTCTTGTATATCATATAGCAAATCATACATTACTGGTATTGAGAGTAGAGCTAGGACAAAACCCAAAACCAAGCAATTTTTCTGTTTATTGGAAAAAACTTCTTTTCTGTACAAAGAGCAATAGAGAGAAAGTCACAGTGTCAGTCACTCAGTCATATCTGACTCCTTGTGACCCGAAGGACTGTACCCCACCAGGATTCTCTGCCTATGGAATTCTCCAGACAAGAATACTGAAATGGGTTACCATTTCCTCCTCCAGGGGATCTTCCCAACCCAAGGATTGAACCCAGGTTTCTGGCATTGCAGGTGGACTTTTTACCATCTGAGCCACTTGGGAAGCCCTTATAGACAAAGTATATATAATTAAATTTAGGGGGAAAAAGGGAGGAGGGAAGTTTGACAGTTATGGTAAAGAATCTTCAATTTCTAAAGAGACTTTATCATCTTAACTTTGAAATCTAAAAAAATATTACAATAAAAGTCTTATTTTTGAAATAAACTGGATTTTAATAGAGTTCTCAATTAAGATTTTCTTCTTTGACATTGTACACTCTCCTTGTTTGTAGGTATACAGAACCATTATTTTTAAAGATTAAGGGTTATAGACAATTTTGATTATCTGAAACTTTCCCAGTGTTTAATTTAGTTCAAACAGCCCCCAAACCTTATACCAATTAATTATTTTCAAGTAAAGTTTAATTCACTAACAACTTTTTTGTCCATGTTGTGTGGCATGCAGGATCTTAAGTTTCTTGACCAGGACTGAACTCCTGCCCTCTGCAGTGGAATCGTGGAGTCTTAACCACTGGACCACCAGGGAAGTCCTCAAACTTTTAAACACATTTCCTACTACTATCTTTCTTGGCTCAGGAATATGTTTTCCAATAAAGATACACAAGACTGATTATAATGCCTTATATATTATTATCTTAAAAATACCTATTTTCCAAAGGATTAACCCTTCTTTAAACGGGACCACTGTTAAAGAAAACAGAACACTAAAGCCTGCGATATTTCTGTATTACAGCACTACAGCAAAAAGAAAGAGGACTTCCTAACTGTGGGGAGGGGTCCTACAAGGGCTATGATGACTTTGCTTTCTTTCCTTGTAGCCTCAAATACTCAGACAGGTCGTTAATTGGTAAAACTTAATGATATTAGCTATTTTAAAAAATAGTTTCCCCAGTCTTAACAATTAGGAAGCAAAATATACATAGTATGGAACACAGATTTGTTTCACCATTTTGGTCTTACCCTACGGCAAATGGTAAAAGGAACAAGATCGGAAAATGAAAGATTATAGTTACTTTCATAGAAAACTGGCTCCAAAGTCAAACGTTAACAGTTCTAAAATTTCCTGTACAAATCAAAGGTCTTTGGTGGAAAATCAGGATATGAGAAGATTTAAGCAGAAATTATGATTCAACATCAGAAGAGATATCTAGACTAATCCCCCATTTTATATACACAAAAAAGATACAAAGTAGCTAATCCAAGGAAAACTTGTAATTAGAGTAAGGACATGGTATACTATATACGTTCTATTATATCATGCTTCTTTAGTCTGAATCTAAAATAGTAGAAATGTGTAAGTTAGAATATCTGAGAATATATATGTCACCCAGGAAATCAAACTGAACCTCCTTTAAGATGATGAACAGCAAAGAAAGAACAACTAGATAAGTAGTAGTTCTCAAAAATGAGACCATGGAACAGCAGCATCATTATCACAAGAAAACTTATTGAAATGCAAATTCTCAGGCTCCAGAGTAACTGAATCAGAAACTCTGCAGTTTCAAAGCCTAACAAGGTGCGTTTTAACAAGTCCCCCAGGAAATTGTGATGTACACTAAATCCTGACTGCCTTTCTGTTTGACGAATTAAGCATCAAAGACAAAAGGCAAGGCTAGAAAACTCATTACCAGCAAGACTCAAAGTGAAGGGAAGGTGAAGGAAAACATGGCAGTACAGAATGAACGCAAGAAAGGGGTGTTTCCAAGTTTTCAAGGCACACTGAAGGCAAGCGTCTGTCATTACCTTAGTATTGCATTCTCCCTGCCCTACCCCTATCTTACCAGGGTTGCAACAGAAACGCTAACTCGTGTCCAGTGTAATATCTGAAGTTAGTATTTAAAAATTAACTGCTAGAGTATTTAAAATTACAAATTTTTAAAACTCTGGAAATATTAGTAACTCAGTTATCCTAGATCAGTTTTGAAAAAAAAATTTATGATTTCTGAAAACAGCAAATTACAGAATCTTTTATATCTGGTACTGATATACTTAATCCCTTGGCACTCTCAAATATTTTCTATTTCCCTCTTAATAATGCTGCCTTCTATTTTAAAGACAAATTGATAAAAATGTATCAATAGCAATCTTTCCCTGAGGAATAATCTTTCCCTGAGTATAAGCAGAAGTAGTAACCTTATTTGAGATTAACATCCGTCCTCTTTTTAAAAAATTCAAGTCAACTAAGACTATAGAAAATACCCAGCAAAACCTATTACTCAGCTTCAGCTTAGTTCAGTCGCTCAGTCATGTCCGACTCTATGCAACCCCATGGACTGCAGCACACCAGGCCTCCCTGTCCATCACCAACTCCTGGAGTTTACTCAAACTCATGTCCATTGAGTCGATGACGCCAACCAACCATCTCATCCTGTGGCATCCCCTCTCTTCCTGCCTTCAATCTTTTCCAGCATCAGGGTCTTTGCATCAGGTGGCCAAAGTATTGGAGTTTCAGCTTCAGCATTAGTCTTTCCAATGAATATTCAGGACTGATTTCCTTTAGGATGGACTGGTTGGATTTCCTTGCAGTCCAAGGGACTCTCAAGAGTCTTCTCCAACACCACAGTTCAAAAGCATCAAATCTTCAGTGCTCAGCTTTCTTTACAGATCAACTCTCACATCCATACATGACTATTGGAAAAACCGTAGCTCTGTCTAGACGAGCCTTTGTTGGTAAAGTAATGTCTCTGCTTTTTAATATGCTGTCTAGGTTGGTCATAGCTTTTCTTCCAAGGAGCATCTTTTAATTTCATGGCTGCAGTTACCATCTGCAGTGAATTTGGAGACCCCCCAAAATAAAGTCTCTCACTGTTTCCATTGTTTTGCCATCTATTTGCCATGAAGTGATGGGATCAGATGTCATGATCTTAGTTTTCCAAATGCTGAGTATTAAGCCAACTTTTTCACTCTCCTCTTTCACTTTCATCAAGAGGCTCTTTAATTCTTTACTTTCTGCCATAAGGGTGGTGTTATCTGAATATCTGAGGTGATTGATATTTCTCCCGGCAATCTAGATTCCAGCTTGTGCTTCTTCCAGCCCAGTGATTCTCATGATGTACTCTGCATATAAGTGAAATAAGCAGGGTGACAATATACAGCCTTGACGTACTCCTTTTCCTATTTGGAACCAGTCTGTTGTTCCATGTCCAGTTCTAACTGTTGCTTCCTGACCTGCATACAGGTTTCTCAAGAGGCAGGTCAGGTGGTTGGTATTCCCATCTCTTGAAGAATTTTCCAGTTTGTTGTGATCCACACAGTCAAAGGCTTTAGTGTAGTCAATAAAGCAGAAATAGATGTTTTTCTGGAACTCTCTTGCCTATTCCATGATCCAGTGGATGTTGGCAATTTGATCTCCAGTTCCTCTGCCTTTTCTAAATCCAGCTTGAACATCTGGAAGTTCACAGTTCTGTACTATTGACACCTGGCTTGGTGAACTTTGAGCATTACTTTGCTAGCATGTGAGATGACTGCAGTTTGTGTGATTGTTTGAACATTCTTTTGCATTGCCTTTCTTTGAGATTGGGATGAAAACTGAACTTTACTCAGCTTAGCCCAATCTAAACAATACTAGATCAAACTAGATCTTTAAGAAGTCACCTGTGTTTTCCTCTCCAAAGTAATGATTACCTTGAATTTAGAGTTTATCATTCTCTTGCAAACTTATATACATTTTCTATGTGTCCATAAACAACATAGTCTTGTTATCATGTTTTTAAACTTTATTTTAAAAGTGTTACATGGCATATATTCTTCTATACTTTGCTTTTCCCTCAACATAGTACGACATTAACATTTTTCCAAGAAGATATAGTTTATTCCTTTTTACCACTGTTTATTTTAAACCACAGTGTTTCCTTTCTTTAGGTGACAGATATTTATTTCCTATTTTTCACTATTATAATATTTTGGTAAATATTCTTATACCCACATTCTTGTATACACATGAGTTTTTCCAACTAAACACTCCTTTGACTTAAATAACAAGCTGTTATTTAGTTGCCAAGTTGTGTCCAACTCTTTTGAGACTCCATGGCCTACAGCCTGCCAGGCTCCTCTTGTTTATGGTCCAGTCAAGAATACTGAAATGGGTTGCCATTTCCTTCTTCAGGGGATCTTTCCAATCCAGGGATTGAACCCATGTCTCCCGCAGGCGTCTCCTGCATTACAGGCGGATTCTTAACCACTGAGCCATCAGGGAAGCCCTATAAATAATAAGTACCCCTCCTCTTTTTTAACTGTGTACCAAAGCCTTTGATTATGCATGGGTTTTAAAAAAATATTTCCTCAACCCATACACCCAGGCAGAAATAACTGTACTGTTCAACACACTGGAACTTGCAAACCCAATCATTGCCTAGACATGGGAAAATTATATATAGAGCATGCTTAACCAAGAGGTCAATTCACCTGCCAACATCTAAGAACACAGGATGAACATGATAGAAACTATCTGCCATCTGAATAGTCATTCTCCACTATCTGACAAGCCTTCTGTAAATACTGGAAACTAACCCATTCTTCCAATGCCACGTTCTCCACCCAAGATTTTATTCTCATAAATGCCTAATGTCTGTGGGAAAGTCAGAAATAAGTCTGAAGGAACCAAGAACACTTTTTATCCTAAAGAAATTTTTTTTGTTGTAGAATAAAAGACTTTTAAACATGACATAGAGAAATCTACCCAACATGGCTAATACTGTCCTAAAGTTATCTATACCTTGTCTTCCCCACCCCCAATCTGGACTATAAATTACTTCAGTGTGGGTTTTTTGGTGTGGTAAAATACACAAACATAAAATTTACCATCTTATCCATTTTTTTTTTCCATTTTAAGTATACAGTTCAGTGGTATTAAGTACATTAATAACACTGTGATCAGAATGTTTTAAGAGAATGTTTACAGTAAGAGAAAGCACATTATGAATACCTTTTCAGATATAGTTAATACAACACAAATTCCCTTTCTAAGCCAATCACATGTTTTTATTAATTTTTAAAGACAAGTTTTTTTGTTTGTTTGAAGTTACTTTTGTCAAGTTCCAGGAAATCCTTACAAGTGCTATTTGTGTGACAATGTTGATAGCTTCCAGTAGTGATCAAATATATAGCGGATGTGTTTCTGGCTTAAAATACTTTTTTCTGTATAAAAAAAGGGTGGGGGGAAGCACATATCTTTTAAAGGGGAAATGATATGCTATATAAAGATATTAGCAAAATTTGTCATTTATATAATCCTATCTGTTGTACTAAAAGTTTGCAAATATTGAAAGCTTATACCATCAGTGAATTCCCTGAAATTTCTATAAAACAAATTACAGAAGAGTTATAAGGATTCATATTTGTTTTGGCACACAAAGGAGAAACCAACATGAAATTCTGACAATGCATGTGATTAACCTAATTATGAATCTGAGGTTAAAAAATTGTTTTAAAATGACTAGGCCCCAGTTCCTTTCATCTATCTTCACAATAGCACAGTTATGATTTTAAAACACAACATTAATATTTTCACTTAAAAAAATTACTGTCCATATACTGCTTTTTTTAGGATGAAAAAAAATCTTATTTCCCAGGGACTTCCTTCTTTTTCCAAGCAGCTTATTATTAACTATACAAATCTAGCATCATATAGTATAGTAATATATCTTATGATCAATTTTTTATCCACAACTATCAAAATTTATGTGTACCCGTAATGCTACCCCTGGAATACTTAATTCTAAATTCCTTGAGTTAGAGACAAGGTATAATATAATCTTTACTGTATTTTTCAGAGTGGAACTTAAGAGACACACTAATGTCTGAATGAGTAGATGAATAAATGTCTAGCACAAAATTAAGCAGAACTGATGTTCAAACACTGGCAAATGAGATGATAAACAGAAGTACATTAACAACTTCCAAGAAGTCCAGTCCAATTCAGCCTAATCACCTACAGTGCCAGAAAATAGAAAGTCTATAGTGATAAAAATATATTCGGATTTAATTACTGAACATGAATGGAATAGGTGTTTTGAGTGAGACTGGGTAACACTAGAGAATAAGGAGTTCATTTCCTTGAGCACTTCAGCAATAACCACTTAGATGAAAATGTTCTAATTAGAGACAATATTCTTTGTTCATTACTGAGGATCAAGAACCTTTTCAAGACCTTATTTTACCTATATGAACTACCATTTACTCATTTCAAAGCTTTTTCTTAATCATTTAGCTTTTAAATTTCAACTAGTTCAAGACTCCAGGACAGTGTGCTTGAAATACTCTAGGCACCCTCCTACCACACGCACCTTTAGCCTTCACTTAAATGTGCTGAGAGGTTTCCTAGAAGCCCTTTCCCCCCATTTTTTGTTAAATACTATGATGGAAAAGTGCAAGTTGCCTTAGTAACTCAAGATAGTTTATACGTATGATTATTTAATGTCTCTCAACCCAATGACAAATAGGAATTTGATATTCAGCACAGTTCCTGATACGAGGGAGTCCCAGTAAATACCTGTTGAAGAACAGATTGTTACAATTACACACAGTAATTTTATGTACCTGCTGCTGCTGCTAAGTCGCTTCAGTCGTGTCCGACTCTGTGCGACCCCATAGACGGCCGCCCACCAGGCTCCCCCGTCCCTGGGATTCTCCAGGCAAGAACACTGGGAGTGGGGTGCCATTTCCTTCTCCAATGCATGAAAGTGAAAAGCGAAAGTGAAGTCACTCAGTCATGTCTGACTCTTAGTGACCCCATGGACTACAGCCTACCAGGCTCCCCCATCCCTGGGATTTTCCAGGCAAGAACACTGGAATGGGGTGCCATGTCCTTCTCCAGTGCATGCACGCATGCGAAGTCGCTCAATCATGCCCGATTCTGTGCGACCCCGTGGATGGCAGCCCACCAGGCTCCCCTGTCCATGAATTCTCCAGGCAAGAGTACTGGAGTGGGCTGCCATTTCTTTCTCCTTTAAGTACCTAGAGAAGGATTATACTGTCTTTCATTGATTGTATGATTTTTTTAATATACCTGACATCAAACTGCCTACTATAATCAATGGTATGTCAGCTTCATTGGCAATATCTTTTCTTCTCATTAGTACAACTTTCAAGGCTTCCCTAGTGGCTCAGACGGTAAAGTGTCTGCCCACAATGTGGGTAGACCTGGGTTCGATCCCTGGGTTGGGAAGATCCCCTGGAGAAGGAAATGGCAACCCACTCCAGTATCCTTGCCTGGAAAATCCCATGGACAGAGGAGCCTGGTAGGCTACAGTCCATGGGGTCGCAAAAGAGTTGGACATGACTGAGTGACTTCACTTCTTCTACATCTTTCAATGGATAACATCTTAGATTTAATGAAGTAAGGCACTTGAGAAGGCAGTAACAGTCTGATACTGCAGCCAAGGGATCCTATAAATACCTAACAAAGAACAAGTTTAGAATTTTGGCAATCAAGGGCAAAGTAGAAAGTGCCTGAGTAAATGATAGTTATGATAGGAAAATCACAAGTCTTCCAAAGACTAATTCTGTAATAAGTAAGGGGACAAAAATATTAAGGAGGTACAAATGGTACCAGAAGCAAAACAGGCAAGTAGTGGTTTCTTGCTCTTGGAGCTAATGATGGCTGTAGCTAAATTGTCAGGTTAGGTCAGACTCCATACAAGGTTTCTGTCAGGATCTGAAATTACCTCTCCTTTAGTTGCTGAGGCAGTGGTCAGTGCTCTTCCACACTCTACTTCCAAAATGAGCCTGGCATATAGTCAAGTAGATAGGAAGAGTCTATGTGCTTATTACATATGCCAAAAGATTTCAGCACTAAGCTCAGAAGGAAACACTGAAATTCTAAGAAAAGAGCTCCATTCTTGGCATTCGAATAACCAGAATCTACACCAGTCGATTCCACCTCAGTTAACAACTACACAGCAAACTAAAAACCTAAAGAACTCTTTTATGGCACTAATCACCATGTACCACAGTCCAAAGTCTGAGAAAATGGGGAGATAAACAAATGATGCTATCACTATCTTGGTGTGCTTCTAGGCTACTTAAAAGTGGCAGGACAATGAGGACCTTAAAGAGTTAAAAACAACATCCTTTTTCTCATTATACTCCATAAAACCATGAGACCCCACTCGCCCCTAAAGTAATTCACATGTACTATTTTTAGTAGTAGCATATGGTTAAGTTCTGGTACTCAGATGCTTTGAAATATATAACTACTATTTAACCAGGGCTTCCTTGTAGTTCAGTTGGTTAAGAGTCTGCCTGCAATGCGGAAGGCCCGGGTTCAATCCCTGGGTCAGGAAAATCCCCTGGAAAAGGAAATGGCAACCCACTCCAACATTCTTGCCTGAAGAATCCCATGGACAGAGGAGCCTGGCAGGAGTCGTAAGTCCTGCATGGAGTCATAAGAGTCCAACACAACTTAGTGAGTAAATCACCACAAGACTGCAAATCCTCGAAACTTAAAAATACACTTTCCATGGACTTTACTCTTCACTATTCCAAAGCACAGCATCTGTTTCATGAGTTCTCTAAACCAACTCAAGAAGTTCATGACGATGAATCGGCACATGCTCAGTTGCTCAATCATGTCCAAGTCTTTGTGATCCCATGGACTGCAGCCCATCAACCTTCTCTGTCCATAGAATTTTCCAGGCAAGAATACTGGAGTGGGTTGCCATTTTCTTCTCCAGGTGATCCTCCCGACCCAGGGACTGAACCCAAGTCTGCTGTATCTACTGCATTGGCAGGTGGATTCTTTACCACTGCACCACCTGTTCAAGACAATGAATCTATCCATAGTTAAATCAGTCTTCCTACAGGCTGAAATCTCTATAAGATGTGACCAATAGTCAAGTAAACTTAAAGTGTACTCTGCTAGATGACTTGCTACATACTTGCTTGGAATTGTATTTTAGAACAACTATAAATAAAAAATTTTAAGTGACTTGATAAAAAATGACTTGTCCATCTCTCAGAAACAGTCCAACCTCCAAACCATGACACTAAACAGTATTAACCAAAGCATGAATAGGTACCTCTGAAGAAATGTCTTTTCAAAGTTATATTTTAGGTTAGCCTAGAGACAGGAGAGTTCTCTGTTCACATTAAAATCACCTGAGATGCCATTTAATCAACTATATGCTACACAATAACAGAAACATGTACTGCTATCTTGGGGAAGGTACTATAGTATCATGACAGTAAGAGAAAAGAACGGTTTCCTTTTTGCTATGATGAAGTTCGCAGTATAAAAGGATTTCCATTTTGTCTATGGCAAAGATTCAGGGAGGGCCAGACAGAAAATTCAAGTTGATAGTTAGGAAAAAGGTTTGGTATTTGGTACTATTACCTGCTTCAAAAACATTTTAAATTCCTGATGTTAACAACAAAGCATAGTTCTCCTAAGCAGTTTCTGATATGGCAGGTCTGACCAATTAACCTACAGAGAATGTTTAACTTATATAGTCATTATAGTGGTGCTACTTGAGGATTTTGAGAGCACTTTTTTAACAAAGAGGAGGTGATAGGCAGAAGTTGTTCTTTGTTATGGTAACGGAAAAGTATGAAAACATTATGAATCAAGTAGAAAAGAAAAAAAGAAAAGCATACATAGCCTAATCAGCCTTATGTTATCAATATCATGAGTTCTGTGACAGTCTTGGAAAGAGTAAGACTGGTAGTATAAAATTATTTGTTCCTATAACAAGAGTACAAACTTCTAGTCATTAGATAAATAAATTCCAGGGATCTAATGCACATGGCAATTATAGTTAACAATACTGTATTATATATTTGAGGCGAACGTGACAACCACTACACTACGGAAACGGGTCCGTATTATATATTTGAAACTTGCTAAGAGAGTAGACCTTAAAATAGTCCCACCACACAAAAAAAGAAATAATTATAGGACATGATGGCAGTGTTAGCTAACACTATGGTGGTAATCTTTTTACACTATGTAAATATCAAATTCACACTGTATAAGAAACTTACACAATGTTATATATCAATTATATATTTTATTAAAAATAAAAATAAAGCACGTAAACAAAGCAACTTAGGTTATTTTGACAGGAAAAGACAAACCAAGTAAACGGTTATACCTCTTTTCAAAACAACCACATTTTTACATTTCACATCCAACAAGCCTTTCCCTTCCCCTCTCCTCTTCCCTTCCCCCCTCCTATTGATTGGCCAAACAAATCTTCATAAAAAACATCTCTGAATTAAAACTGGAAAAAATGTTATTAATAACTTATTATTACTCAACCATTCAGAACTGTTTTTAATGAATCCAAAGAAGCCAAATTCTACTATTACAGAATTAAATTTATAACAAGGGATCTTATCCAAGAAGTAAACATGCCAGTATAAGACAACGCTTACTACAACTTCTCCTGCAGTAAATAATCTCCAAAGATGGATGCCAACAATTTTTCCCTCCCTGTAAGAACATACCACTTCTCTTATTAGGAAGTAGTCTATTTCCTTTCCCCCTGAATCCCAGCTGGCCTTGGATCTTGTTCAACCAAAAAAAAATTAAGCAAATATGATGCTGCGTCAGTTACAAGTCAGTGTTGAGACTTGACAGCTTTTCCTTCTGCTCCTTCCACCACAGCAGCTCTAAGCCACCACACAGGAGGTAGAGGCTTTCTTGTTGGAAAGGCCATTTGGGGGACAGTGGTGCACACTGCAGCCAAGTCAGCATCAAGGCCCCAGACACATGAGAGAGATCTTCCTGGACCTTCTAACCCTGAACACAGCCACAAGAATAACCCTGGCTGATAACACATGAAACAAAACCTTCAAGTCAATCCAGAATCCTAAGAAATAAATCACTGCTGTTTTATGTTTTGGAATCATTTGTTATACAGCAAAACTAACTGATAAACATCCCTATGCAGCCTCTAAAAATAATAAGATTCAATGAAAGATCCTTTCAACAATTATTACCATAGCAATTTCTCAGCAAAACAATACCAATTTCTCAAACATACTGGAAAACAAACACACACAACCCCCATCCCAAACTACCCTGCTACTGAAAGTTACTGGCCCAAGAAAGGTGGAAAGTCATGACAAAAGTAGTTCATTTCAAGTGATCCACATCCCTTCAGAATGGACATTTCAATATATTGCCCAGGGTTCTTTACAACACCAAATAATATTCATGAACTATTTAAAAAATATGTAAATGTCCAATACATTTATCAGCCACATAAACATAGTAAGAGTCACAGGAGTTTTGTGTGACTTTTATTTTTTTTTTTAATTAATTTTTATTTTTTTAGTTTGTTTTGCTTTACAATACTGTATTCGTTTTGCTACACATCGACATGAATCAGCCACGAGTGTACATGAACTCCCAATCCCGACCCCCACTTCCCCCCTCCCGCCCCACACCTTCTCTCTGGATTATCCCCGTGCATCAGTCCCAAGCATCCTGCATCCTGCATCAAACCTGGACTGGCGATTCGTTTCACTTATGATATCACACATGTTACACTGCAACTCTGCCAACCCATCCCACCCTCTCCCTCTCCTACAGAGTCCAAAAGGCCGTTCTATACATCTGTGTCTCTTTTGCTGTCTTGCGTACAGGTTTATCATTACCATCATTCTAAATTCCATATATATGTGTAAGTATACTGTATTGGTGTTTTTCTTTCTGGCTTACTTCACTCTGTATAATCGGCTCCAGCGTCATCCACCTCATTAGAACTGATTCAAATGTATTCTTTTTAATAGCTGAGTAATACTCCATTGTGTATATGTA
>SJXQ01002475.1:751068-767009 GCA_006408695.1 Aepyceros melampus
GACAAACAACTAATCTCAAAAATATACAAGCAGCTTATGCAGCTCAACTCCAGAAAAATAAATGACCCAATCAAAAAATGGGCCAAAGAACTAAATAGACATTTCTCCAAAGAAGACATACGAATGGCTAACAAACACATGAAAAGATGCTCAACATCACTCATTATCAGAGAAATGCAAATCAAAACCACAATGAGGTACCATTTCACACCAGTCAGAATGGCTGCGATCCAAAAGTCAACAAGCAATAAATGCTGGAGAGGGTGTGGAGAAAAGGGAACCCTCTTACACTGTTGGTGGGAATGCAAATTAGTACAGCCACTATGGAGAACAGTGTGGAGATTCCTTAAAAAATTGCAAATAGAAATGCCTTATGATCCAGCGATCCCACTGCTGGGCATACACACCAAGGAAACCAGAATTGAAAGAGACACGTGTACCCCAATGTTCATTGCGGCACTGTATGACTTTTAAAATGCTCATTCTTTTAGAGTTATAATTTCCAGAAATTAAACTTTTGTGTAATACAATAGCATGTGTTTAGAAATATATACAGGAAGAACCACTGAATGTACCTCAGACTTCCTTATGTCAGGATTTCTCAATCTGGGAATGACTGACATTTGGGGCAGGATAATTCTTTGTTGTGGGGGCCTGTCCTACACATTGTAGGATGTTCAGTAGCTCCCTGGTCTCTATCTACTAGATGCCAGTAGCACCCAGTAGCCTCCCAGCTGTGACAGTTAAAAATGTTTACAAGGCCAAACGTCACCTGGTAGGTAAAACTATCCCTACTGAGAACCAATGCATTATCTCCAAGTAACACATTCTGAATTCTTTACAGATAAAATGATATGACATTTGGGGTTGAGTTGGAAATAATCCAGAAGGGTGGAAGAGGTAATCAAGAATAAACACAAAATGACAGGTGATGGGACACATGGTGATATGTTGTAGACTACTGAATGTCTGGATATATCTGAAATTTTCACCGAAATTTATTAGACACCTGGTGTCTCAGATGGTAAAGCGTCTGCCTGCAATGTGGGAGACTGGGGTTGGATCCCTGGGTTGGGAAGATCCCCTGGAGAAGGAAATGGCAACCCACTCCAGTATTATTGCCTGGAAAATCCTATGGACGGAGGAACCTGGGGGGCTACAGTTCATGGGGTCACAGAATCAGACATGACTGAGCGACTTCACTTTTTTGTGTACCTTTATATAGCGTGTTATGTTCAAAATAATGAAAAATTTTAAAGAAAAAATTTAATTTGGCCTTATCGTACAAAAATAAAGAGCCTCTCTCTACAGCCAAACAATCCTACTGACTATAAAGAGAAACTCTCACCTATGTGCATCAAGGCAACACTGAGCTTCAACATCTTTACTAATAAAAACTTGGAAACAAAATGTCTATTATGGGGAATAAATTTTAAAATATATTGTTGGAATATTTATATTCATTGAAAATGCATGCTATTTAAAATGTATACATTTCCATAACATCTATGTAAATTGACAACATCCAAAGCAGTATTATATGTTGTTTATGGGTAAAAATCTGAAAATAACTTAAAACTAAAAATGACATCTAGATCACTTCCCTGATTCTACCAGTGAATGTCCTTCCCATCAAGCAAACCAGAGGTTTGTTCTCCAGAGAGGATAAAACATAAGCTCTCAGAACTCAAAGACACTGAGCATAGATAATGGCATGAATGATGTATAGAAATCAGAAGGTTAAGTGAATATTTACATACATACTTTGTCCTGAAAACATGGGAAGCTTGACCTGTACATCCAGACAGGAGATGAAACGACCCTTCTCAAGAAAAACTGACCAGCACAAGATAAAGAGCTATATGACTCACTGACATACATGATTCATCTGGAAAATAGCCCTGCCAGCAAACCATAGAGTTTCACAGTTGCCAAACCTCACTCCCATATGCTCAGACCCTTTAATCAGCTTTTTAATGCCCTATTTTAAAATAAGGATAAATAACAACAATGAAAGAAACTGGAAGAAGATGTTCAACATCACTCAACAAGAAGGATAAAGACCAAAACAATGTGAAGAGAAAAAGAAGCAGGAAAAAGCAAAGACCATGCAGGGAGAAGAAAAAGTTAAAAGAAAAACTATCATGAATATCCTTAAAGCTAAGAGAAGCTACTGCTTCTATGAAATAAGAGGAAAATCCTTAAAACAAGCAAGCAAGCAAACATTCTGAGAAAATCTTTCCAAAAACCAGATAAAAGATAAACATGGAAAATAGAAAATATAAGAAAACTAGCTCAAACAGTCCCCAAATTTATCTGTAGATTCCATACAATCTCCATCAAAATACCAACTGCCATTAAAAAAAATAGCAGAATCTAAAATTCATAGGGAATTCATGGGATATAAAAAACCAAAACAGTCTTGGAAAAGAACAAAGTTGGAGGAATCACACTTTCTAATTCCAAAACCTAATACAGAGCTACAGTATTCAATGGTACTGGCATAAGAAAAGACATACAGATCAATGAAACAGAATTGAGAGTCCAGAAATAAACCCATGTATTTATGGCCAATTGGTTTTTGACACAGCTGCCAAAACAATTCAATGTGGGAAAGAATGATCTTTTCAACAAACGGTGCTAAGACAACTGGATTTCACATGCAAAAATGAACTTAGATGCCTACTGCACACTAGATATAAAAATTAACTTAAAACGGATCAAAGACCGCCATCTCATTCCATCAGGATGCTGCTGCTGCTGCTGCTAGGTTGCTTCAGTCGTGTGTGACCCCATAGACAGCAGCCTACCAGGCTCCTCCATCCATTGGGATTTTCCAGGCAAGAGTATTGGAGTGGGGTGCCATTGCCTTCTCTGTTCATTGAGATGGTTATTATTTAAAAAAAAAAAAAAAAAGGGCCAACCAACCAGCCAAAAACAGAAAATATAAGTGCTGGTGAAGATGTGGAGAAATTGAAATTCTTATGCATCACAAGCAGGGAGGGGGAGCAAGGGTTAAATGTAAAACACTAGAGCCACTGTGGAAAACGATATGGTAGTTTCTCAAAAATTAAAAAATAATTACCATGTGATCTAGCAATTCCACTTCTTGGTATATATGCAAAATAACTGAAAGGAGGGTCTTTTAAAGATACAACCATGCTGACTGCAGAATTACTCAGAAGACCTAAAATGTGTAAACAATCCAAGTGTCCAACAGCAGATAAATGGATAGGCAAATATGGTATAAACACACAACAGAGTACTAAATAGCCTTAAAAAGGAAGGAAATTCTGACAGTATAGATGAATCTTGAGGACACTGCGCTAAGTGAAATAAATCAATCACAAAAAGAGAAATACTGTATGATTCTACTTCCATGAGTAACCAAGTCAAAATCATAGAGATAAAGGACAATGGTGCGTTCTTAAAGGCTAGGGAGAAAGATGAAGAGTCACTGCTTAATAGGTAACTTTTGAAAAATGAAGAATTTGGGAGGTAGCAATGGTTGTACAACAATACAAAATGTATTTACTAGCAATTAACTATATATTTAAAAATAGTGAAAACAGTAAATTTTATATGTGTTTTACAAAAATTAAAAATTGGAAAACACAGATCAAAGATCTAAATGAGAATTATAGCTAAAAAACTCTTCAGTTCAGTCACTCAGTCGTTCCGACTCTCTGCGACCCCATGAATCGCAGCACGCCAGGCCTCCCTGTCCATCACCAACTCCCGGAGTTCACTCAGACTCACTTCCATTGAGTCCGTGATGCCATCCAGCCATCTCATCCTCGGTCGTCCCCTTCTCCTCCTGCCCCCAATTCCCTCCCAGCATCAGGGTCTTTTCCAATGAGTCAACTCTTCGCATAAGGTGGCCAAAGTACTGGAGCTTCAGTTTTAGCATCACACCTGCCCGCCTAACCACTACGCTACCACGGCTGACTTAAAAAAAACTCTTAGAAGGAAATAATTTTAAAAATTTTAAATAAAATTACCGTATGATCCAGCAATTCCACTCCTAGGTATATACCCAAGAGGAATGAAAACATATGTTCACACAAAAATCTGAAGATAAATGTTCATAGCAGTATTATTCTTAATAGTTAAAAAATTAAAACAAACCAAACGCCCATCAATTGATAAATGGAAAAAGAAAACACGGTATCTTCATACATGGAATATTATTTAGCCAGAAAAAGGAATTAAGTATCATACACACTACAACTTGGATAATGCTGAAAACACTGCCTAAATGAACAAAGCCAGATACAAAAGGTCACATGTTGTACGATTCTATTTATATGAAATGTCCAGAATAAGCAAATCCATATAGACAGACCCCAAAAGACCAACTGAATGTCAAGCAAAATAAATGCAAACTGACCTACGCACCAAACATCAGGAAATTTCACAATACTGGGAACAAAGAAAATCTGTAAGCTTCCAGAAAGGAAAAGTGGCCACATATATAGGATCAGGAATCAGAATACTTTTGGACTTAACAGAAACTAGATAATGAAAATACTGATTATAAAAGTAAAAAGAGTGCCTCAGACTCTGAGATTCAAGTCATGTTCATGATTCAAATGCCAATACATTGTTACTTGTTCCTCAAAGTTTGAACAATTTTCTTAACCGTGTATTAATGTTGTATGTAACCTCAGGAAACTGAGCTACTATAACCTCAGTGATGTACATTACTGCCTTGATATAATGGGTAAAGTAGAGGAGGTTGCACAAGTAATTCCCCATCACTAACAACAATGTACTTTCATTGAAACATGAGTGTTTCTAAATATATGCAAAGACCCCAAGCTCATAAATTACCAAGAGAAGCCATGGTTGCTGACTAAACTTTAACACTGAAGCTAAATTAGGTAGGTCTGAATCTTAAGCTGGATAGTAAGCGCCTAGGTGTTGGTCATTACCAGTATCTAAAAGTTTCATAATAAAAGATTAAGCTTCAGGATTTTAAATTATGATTGTTTCCAATTATTTCTAAGAATGGAGATGAGTTTACACAGGCTTCTAGAATTACCAAAATTGTTTCATAATAATAACAACACTAAACTAAAATTATGGTTTTAGTCTTTTCAAAAAAAAGGGCTACAGAAAATGCCATATTCTCTAACTGGGAAAAGTGCTATGTGGTCACAGTCACTAGACTTGATTTTTCCATATCTGTTTTAAAAATATTTATGTCAAATAAGTCCTGTATTTTGTTTTTTAAAAATAGTGAGGCTATCCACACTGGGATAGGCATAACTCAGTGCAAGATGTCCAAGTCAAGAAGGACAGAGTTAAGAAGGGCACCCCAAGGGGGAGAGGGGAGCAAAGAACAGTATCTATGCAGGTGGGCCACAGCAATGGGAAGTTAATTATACACAGAGGAACTGATCAAATGAGTAATTACATTAATGAAAGCCAAGTTTTTCACTGTAAAAAAAGGAATGTCAATATCGAAAAGAAAAAATACAGGATGAACCCTATGGTACTGGACTGGAATTAAGATGCACCAGTTGGACGGAGGAGCCTGGTGGGCTGCAGTCCATGGGGTCGCTAAGAGTCGGACACGACTGGGCGGCTTCACTTTCACTTTTCACTTTAATGCACTGGAGAAAGAAATGGCAACCCACTCCAGTGTTCTTGCCTGTTGAATCCCAGGGATAGGGGAGCCTGGTTGGCTGCCGTCTATGGGGTCGCACAGAGTCGGACCGACTGAAGCGACTCAGCAGCAGCAGCAGCAGTGTGAATTCATGGTCTCTGATACACCGAGAGAAAAAAGCAAATCTACACATTCACATATTCCCTAGCTACATGCACTAATTACAATGAGAAAGTGTGGAAACAGTGAGATTCCAAAAGCAATCAGCATACCTAGATGATTACAGGGCTAGAGCAGGGACATGTAAGAAAAAGCAGGAAACATCTTTTGTGCCAGAACTTAAAGAAGTGCTCAACTGATGGGGAAAAAAGCAAACTGGGGACAAGTTGAGCATTAAAGTAAATGATAGTAAACTAGTATAACTCACACGAATTAAAAAAAAGAAAGCATGAGTCGACACAAATATAAATTTTAAAATGAATAAATTAAAATTTCTGAGTAAGCGGGAGGTACCCAAGTTGGCTCCCAGTGATCTTTAACTCCTAGTATTCACTCCATATGTAATCCTCCCTGCCACACTACCCCGCAGGGGAATCTGTGAGGCCAACAGAACACAGAAGTAGTCATGGTATGTTGCTTCTGAGATTAAGTTAATAAAAGATACTCCAGCTTTCACTTGGCTGCTGTATCTCCGGCAGATCACTCTGAGGGAACCCAGCGCTGTCTCAAGTACACTCAGGCAGCCCTCAGCAAGAGAAACATATGCGGGGAGGAAATGAGTCTCTAAGTCCAGAAACCCATAAAGAACTGAGATCTGCCAATAACCACGGGACCTTGAGCCAGAACTTAGCTCTAAGCAGCTAAGTTTTAGGGTATTTTCTTATGTAGCAATAGATTAAAAAAAAAAAAAAAGTACATATATTCAAAGTGTCTCTGAACAAATTATTTATTCATTATAAAAGGGGAAAAAAGTAACTTCATAGTATGAAACCCTGGATATCCCCTTAATCAAGTGATGGAAGTGAAAACTCTCCATAATGGGTCAAACTAAAATTGAATAGTACCTGACAGGATAGAATTAAAAAAACTGAACCAAAATCACGCATCACTAGACAGGATGCAGAGAGGGAAAAGTAATGCTTCTGTGACATTCTTATCAAAGATGCATGACCTAAACCTAATCTTGAGGAAATAACAGAAAAACACAAACTGAGGGACATTCTACAAAATAACTGGACTCTAATCTTTAAAAGTGTCAAGGCCATGAAACAAAGGAAAGACCAAGAAACAGAAGGAAACTAAACGAGTCACTATGGACTGGATCCTTTTCTATAAAGCACATTATTGGAACAACTGGCAAAACTTAGACGGGGTCTGAGGATTAGACTGCAGTAATATTTCAATGGAAATTTCCTAATTTTGATGTCCATGTTTGTAAGAAACACACATTAAAGTATTCAGGGTTGATGAGTCATCATGTTGGTACCTTACTCTGAAATGGTTAAAGAAAAAGATGTTCTAGGTATTGTATTTGCAACTCCCTGTAGGTCTGAGACTGTTTCAGAATTTTAGAAACTTAAAAACAGAAAAGCCTAAAGGCGACTACAATCTAAAACAGTCATTTATTGGAATTTGGGGATTAGATGGTACACTGCATTGAATGCTCCTCAAAAAGACATGTGACACATCTTAATTCCTACCACCTATAAATGTTCCCTTAGTTAGAAAGAGTCTTTGTAAACATACTTAAAATTAAGGATCTTGAGATAAGATCATCCTAGATTACCTGGCGGAGAAAGCAATGGCACCCCATTCCAGTACTCTTGCCTGGAAAATCCCATGGACGGAGGAGCCTGGTAGGCTGCAGTCCATGGAGTCTCTAAGAGTCGCACATGACTGAGCGACTTCGCTTTCACTTTTCACTTTCATGCACTGGAGAAGGAAATGGCAACCCACTCCAGTGTTCTTGCCTGGAGAATCCCAGGGATGGAGGAGCCTGGTGGGCGGCCGTCTATGGGGTCGAACAGAGTCGGACACGACTGAAGCAACTTAGCAGCAGCAGCAGATTACCTGGATGGGCCCTAAGTATCAAAAGAGAAATCACACACAGAGAAAGTAGTGTGAAGGTGAAGGCAGAGACTGAAGTGATGTGGCACAAACCAAGGAATGCTTCCAGTCACCAGAGGCTCGAAGAAGGAAGGAAGGATTCTCCCACATAGCTTCCAGAGGGTGTGTGGCTCTGCTGGTATGCTCATTTCAGATTTTTGGCCTCCAAAACTGTGAGAGAATAGATTTGTGCTGTTTTAAGCCACTCAGTAATTTATTGTGTAATTTATTAAAGCAGCCCTACGAAGTTGATACAGCTGGTGTACATGAGGACATTTAATCTAAAGAAAACCACTCACTCCCATTAGTGTATTATTAAGAAATCTATTTCTAAACTATTATCACTGTGGCTTCTGTAAAATTCAGCTTTGATTTCAAATTTTTTAATCTGATATAGGCCCTTAAAAAGTTGACAAAAGAGTGCTATGATCTAAACAGGTACTGACGTTCTGCAACAGGCAGAGGGGGGCGATGGGGGATATGTGCTCAAAGGGCAAAGCAGATACTTCTATCACAAGATACTGTTAGGAAAACTGTTCTTATGTCTAGGCTTACAAAAACATCACATATACTGGAAATATATTAAGATAACAGTAGTTAGTTTATTGAAGAAAATATTTGGAATTCAATCCCTTTTTCTGGTTAGAAATATTATAAAACATAATTTTTACAACATCAGGGTGTACATTTTTTTCCTTCTTCTTTGACTGGAGTGGCAACAAAGTGAAATCGAAAACACTTATCACTGACACCACCTAAGATTTCAAGATTCTACCAATTTCACGGGTCAACATTATTGGGCAATTAAGCCAATGGTAATTAATATTAAAAACTATACTTTATGTGGTCCATATTTCCTTTCTACTCATCCCCTACAGGCTTGCGAAGTATATGACATTATCCTCATTCTTTAGGCAAGGAAGCTGAGACCAAAGAAAATCAGTGAAGTAACTTGCCTAAGGCCACATACACAGAGTTAGAACATGACTGAGTAGACATGGAGCTCCAAAATTCTACTAGTTTTTCCACCATACTACTTGCTGTTGACATTCACTAAACGTTGCTGGCAAAACTGAATGCCTACTATGTGTTAGGTACTGGGAATATAATGAATAAGACAGGGACTTTGCCCAGAAGAATTCAGTCTAGAGGGGGTAATAATCAATCATGTCTATATACTAAGGAACAGTTCTATAGTAGAACCCTATTGCCTGCATGCCTTGGGCATGCTTCATAGAGAAGTGGTCTGTTGGATATCCAAGGATGAATAAGAATTCAGGAGGAGGAGAAAGTGGGTTGAGAAGGCATACAGAAAAGCACAAAGACTAAAGGAAAATAATTCTGAGAACTCTTTCAATTACAGTAGTATTTCTTATGAGATGCTAACATGTATTACAGGGATAAAGATGGCAATATTTTTTGTCCTAAATTTTACCTATCTTTAATACATGTTTTTAAGAAATATTACATATTTATACTAATTTAAAGCAGTAATATGCCTCAAGAAATTTGCACAGTACAAAGCAAATTATGTCTATGCTCTGATGCACAAAGAGCATTTAACCATGGGTATTATCTATTTAACTTCAATGATTTATTCTGCTTATAATTCAATACATATTTGAGAAGCTATTTAATCAAAGCTTATTAAACACTTATATTTCTACTATACCAATTTATTCCCTATGGGGTTATAGCTAGACTATGGAAGTTTTAAATGAAAAGCAGAGTCCTTTCTTAAACCCAAAAATAACAGATTATTTTAAAATAAACATAAGTAAAGCAAACACTTTTTTTAAAAATTAAGTGACCTGTCTGTCCATGAGACAATAATGTTGGTAGTAGTCTAACTGCATGAATATTGCAAAACATGCAATTTAAATTCTGTTTAAACAAATGTTCGCATTATACTGTAATGAAAACAACACAGAGTAACACATCTTTTTTTTGGCCACACTAAGCGGCTTGTGGGATCTTAGTTCCCTATCCAGTGGTTGAACCCGGCTGAAAGTGGGTGTGAAATGAGCAGTGAAACTGAGGGGCCCTAATCACTGGACCACAGGGAATTCTCAAGAGTAACACATTTAATGCACATCTGATGATGATCCCTTTTATTTTTTTAAAATACTATTCTTAGTTGTTACTTTACAGCAAAATGACAGTGAACAATATTTCCTCTTAATGTATTTTGTTTGTAAATAATTTCCCTATTTTTGTGCTTGTGATATTATATATTGATATGTTAATTTACCTGGGGTCATTTGTGCTGTCAATTTTAATCCAGGTATATATTATTTCATGAACTTTTATTTGTATCCATCAATAATATTAATTTAAAATTTTTCTAAAAAAGTTAGGAAACACTAGCTTTATTAGAATACTAGGTATGCAGAAGGAGGAAACAGTTTATCAGAAGCCAAGGGAAATGAGTAATAATCACATCAACTGTTACAGAAATTAAATAAAAACTGAGGTATCCATTGAATCTGGCAATAAAGTAATCATCAGTGACCTTACTGAACAGTTCCAAAACAGTGAATAGACACTATTCTGTCAAGAATTTTGGCACCGAAATGTCAGAGATGGAAGAGATAAAGAAGAGGAAGGAAAGGAATCAGCTCTAGTTGGGGAGAGGAGGTTAAAAGCTTTTTTTTTTGTTTTTCTTAAGATGAGGAAAGTCTTAGATAAGTTTGGATACTGAGGGGAGTCAAAGAGAGAACTAGGAGAGCAGGGACAATTACTAGGGAGCAAGGACCTGGCAAAAGAATAGGATGAATAGCAAAAGTTAGCTTGCAATGGGAAAAGCAGAGCTTCTCCAGAGACAACAGGGAAGAAGAGTGATGGCTAAGGTACACTTGGAGCAATGGTTGGCTCCCTAGTCAAGACTGAATGCATCTGAATCCTGACTCTTCACATCACAGCCATATAATCACAGGCAAGTTTGTTTACTTCTCCAAGCCTCCATTTTCTCTTCTAACCTGAGGACAGAATTCTCACAGGGTTGTTCAGAAGATTCAGTCATTCTGATACACACTGAGTACTCTCAAGATTGTAGCTGTGAGGTCTGGTTTTTCTTTTTAAAGTCTTCAAAGGAAATCTGAAAGGATTCACGCAATTTCTATTTTCTCTACAGAATAGGTAATTGGGTCACCTACTGAAATTAAAACAGTGTTTAAGGAGATAGGACAGTGATTCTTACTCTTTTGGAGAGATTAAAAAACCCATTTGACTATGATGAAAGATATATGGAGGATAGAACACCCAAAATTTGCATAGTTTCTTATTTTTCTGCTTTATGGGAATTAAAACACTGAAAAACAAAACAAAAACAGCATTGTTTTAAGGGAATTCATAGACACCTTTCCAACAATAAAAAGAGAAGCTGAAGGTAAAAATCTTCTGGTTCCAGAGCATAAATACTCAATTGTTTGAACAAAAGAAAAAATTGCATCCCCTGGGATTACACCCCTAATGACTGTGTAAGGGTACAGTGCCTGCCAGAAAAGACACTGAACAGTCAAGAAATCCAAGTTCTTAATCCAGCCCTACTAAGTCACATGGCCTTTTTAGGCCGTAGCTCTTGAGATGTGATGCAGAGCTAAACTTTTATGATTCTATTACTTGAAATCTCACTTGATTGTGTATACTGAAAAAAAAAATGGTACTTTATTTTTCTACGTCATATTTTTAACAAGATTTTGAAGGTTAGCCTGGGAACCTAACCACCAAAACTTTATTTCTACAGAAAAAACAAGTGTGCTCCTTCAATTTTCGGATGAGGCTGCAAAGGTTGCTGGCAGCATCAAGCATGAGTCAGGTATTCCTATCCTGAGAACTGCCTAGGATATTTTAGCAGCCTTCTCTCTCTGGACTAAAATATCCAAATTGGACTTTGTCAAAACTTCCTCCTTGTCAGTCAGCAGTACAGTAATACACTTTGGGAGACTTTAAACACCCACACACCCACTCCACTTTGGGAGACTTTTACACACACACACACCCTCCTAGATTTATGAAGTTAATGACAGCTGTTTAAATTATATTTAAATAGCAACCCAAACAAGCCAAAGAAAGTTTCTCAACTCAACAAACCTTTGTGAAGCAAAGAATCATTTCTAAAGGAAAAAAAAAAATCTCCCAGAGATTTCAAAAAGCTTATCTTTTGGAGGCAGAAGGGATGTCTGCTTTCCAATATATAACTAATTCAGTCATCTCTGTCAACCACTTATTATATTGAAGTTTCAAATACTCCACAAGATTATTTGCTAATTTGTTTCATCATTTTGACTGGAATAAGCTGAATCCTTACCTCTGATAAGATTAATGTAATGTATCATATCACATTTCTATTTTAAAATAATCTTAAAACTTAGTACTATTATGATACTACAACTCCCTTCTCATATCCTTAAAATTCATCCTTTGGTAACTGGCAATCGTAGATATTTTGAAAGTACGTAGTCTACAGAAAGATGATTCATAACATGAAACAGATTACAATGAAAAGTAAGTTGTAAGCATCTGCCTGGGATCAATGTATCTACTAAACTGGTTTTTCCTACAACCATAACCATACAAAACTTCACTGAAGAAGTTAATTAAAAGTTTAGCCCCAAAATTACTTAACTGTGCCTATTTACATAAAGCAATACTTTCAAACTTTGAAAAAGGCCTAAAGTATGGTTCAAATGATTTAATCCTTACGCTCCTGGTTACTTGCTGAACCTCAATCTTTTGTTAATTTTAACTCACACATTAAACTGGTACCTACCAATCTACCAAAAAAAGTACGGAGGTGCTTTTTGGTCTTGCTGTCCTTGTTTTTAATTTGAATTGGTTGCCAAAACTCTGGTGTTGTGGCTTCCCTCAAAAAAAAGATAATCTGGTAACTTTGTGCACAGATCCTGGCAATAGCAGCATTTGGAGGGAGCTGAATAGCAGCTGCCCTCTTCTAAAAGCACGTGCAATTTCTAGTTCCCTCCAATTCCCTTTGCTCACTTTGGTTACCTGCCTAGCCATCAGTTTGAAATTTTATTTTACTGGAAAATTAACTGACTGACTGGGCTTTTCAGGAAATTTAAGACGTTTTAATCACGGAAATACAGTAAATCAAGTGATAGTCCTGGCATTAAAGCTTAAAGCTATGTATATCGAATGTAATTATATCTAGCAGGATACCATTAAAATGTACAAGTCACTATTATTGTTAAGAGCTTTTAGTATCCTAACTTTGGTCTGTCTTCAATTCCTCATGCTATTTAGCCTTTTCCTCTTTCTCAAAATAAAGAAATTTACCCTGTATTTCAATACTGTGGCACTGTTAAGAGCACAAAAAAGCCTCCTGCACTGTATAACAAAAGTAAAGAAGAAAAACAGGAAGCAAGTTAAAAAAAAATGGTCTCTGATCAGTCAAACAGACCACACAGTTCACAAAACACATGAAGCCCTCTTCACTCAGAGCCTACTGGATCTTATTTTAGACATAATTTTAATAAGCTCAGTGATCTGGTTTCCCAGCCCACAACAGATGAGATGCAGCCAACTGGAAAAAGGCTGGGGGTGGTGCTGCTAGAGGCAGACACTCATAGCATCAAAATCAAAGCTGAAGACCCATAATGTCAGCAGAAAACCTCAAAATGTAGCAGGCTGGGGCCATTTGGTGTAGATACAAACAATACCAAAGGGTCCCACACCCTGCATGGAACCATAACGGATGTTCAAAATGAAAACTCTTTGGTAAACTCTGTTAAAGCATATACGATCTTAAAGCTTCTATCAAAATAAAGCCCATCAAGAGCTTTTTCCAAAAAAAGTCATGGCATTTAAAGGACTGTGAGATTCACACAACACTATTACCCTTTGTCAGTGAAACACAAGACACAGAATTCCTGAAGCTGCCTTGGTCAAAAGTATTTGTTCTTAATAAAATTTTATTAGAACCCAGATGCAGTAGTTCATGCTATCCGAAGTTGAGAGGTACTTAAACAGAACTACTTTCTCAGAGAGTAGTAACTGGGAAGATTCAACACTAAGACCAATTATGTAAACCAAGTCTGTCTTTGGGGGACTGCAACGCAGATACACTACTAGGGCTGAGGGTGAGATAGGACTGGTCTTATCCATCTAGGTTAAGTCTGTATTCAATTTAAAATTAGTGTTATACAAAATGCTTGGGGGGGAATCTTCATTTTATTTTCACAATATTACTGAGTAGTATGTACACCAAAAATTAAGTTTATTTTTCAAATCCCTGGCAGTCTAAGTTGAGCCATACTTTGAGGACAGTTCTAGGTTATAAGCCAGGTGAAAAAAGGTTAATACTGAGTTTTAAAAGTTCAAATAATCATGGTATACACTTGATTTTTCTCACTAAAATTTTAATAAAGGTATCTTTTAGAGAAAATCTAACAAACATGCAGTATCTCAAAAGAAGGCAAGGAAGACGATTAAAATGCATGTTTTGAGCGGTATTTCCTTCTCTGAAAAAACCTCCATATCACTCAGAGTAGAGATTAAAGGCTATATCTCTTGATCTGTAAGTGATCGCATATTATATGTATTCTTCTTCAGGTTTTAAAAGGGCACAATCTTCTACAAGTATAATCTCAAGCTGATAACTTCTCAATTAGTCCTTAAGAATCTATTAACTCCTTAAAGCCTTAAAAATGCTATTATTTACTTGCATAACTTGTCCTCAGTGTGCTCCTGCCCCTTAAAAGGGTTCAAGAGATCTCTACTTAAGGATGAGCTTCTTTTAACAAATAACCTGCTTCACTTTAGTACAATATTTACTGTCTAAAGTGGGCCCTTTTTCATTTGATAGAAATCAAAGTCAAAAGAAGTTGGTGAGGATCTAACCTAATTTACAATAACCACTGGGATTAATTCCACAGGAAAGGTCTTTGATAAAGAATAAAACCAGGACCAACTGCTGAGCTTAAGTGTTTAAACTGACCAAATCTCCATTTTCACGGAGTTTAATGCAAGCTGAAAACTAGTTCTCTTCCCCCTTGCATCTCCATCCCATCCTAGAGAATGGATCCCAGGATCTACTACTTACTGGCTAGAGGTTTAGTACAGCCTCTCCAAGTAGCCAAGTCAAACACGAAACAAATCATCAGTGCCGCTTCCCCCCTCTAAGTAAAAAAGGTAGTGAAAAATAATAAGAGGTTATAATATTAGAGGGAAGCGAAAAAACCCTAATTTTAAGTGAAATCCATAATCTAGAAGCAGTATTAGAAAAACCTCCGTAGAGACAACTACAGATAACCCTTCATTTTAAAGGGCAAAGAAATCTTTTCTAATGGAAAAATCTAGCAAAATCCCTTCTACATTAAAAGGATCTCCCAGAAAACATCACCTAATTTAAGCGTTAAAACCGATTTTGCGAAAAGAATGTAAAAGGAAACTTTGTGAAATTCTCTCCAGTGGTTTTCAAATGTTCAGGTTTCTACCTCTACCCTTGACAATACCCTTTCTATTAAATCCACTCCTGCAGCCTGAAGTATGTTTCTGACGGCAACCTCACGGAATAAAATGCTTCTCCCTCCACTTCTTCCCTCCTCATAAAAGTCATGCTTATTTCCTCAACTTCCTACTTAGCTTCTGGACGAGCAGAGTGGACGGAAGCGTGCGGCCGCTAAACGGCAAGCGAACTTAAGAAATATTTCTGGATCGGACAAAAAGGTTTCCTCATACGGGCCCCAAGCGCAAGGGGTTCTGCGGGTGAACCTAGGCAGGTGGGGATAGGGGGTGCACAGGCGGAGATGGGGCACAGAGCCCTTTCGACCTCCGTCGATGGGGCCTCCCAACGCCCCAGTTCCAGCACCCCCTCCTGGCACAGCCGGACAATGGCCCTCTGGCACAGCAGTCCCAGGCCGGGGAGAGGCCTTGGGGCTCCATACCACGCGGGGCCTAGAAAGGAGGCCGGGAAGGAACGTTGAACCGGCGAGCATACCTCCGGCCTAAGTGCGGGCAGCGCGCCGGGGCCTCTACGGGCGCCATCACTGGGAGTGGGGTATGAAGGCCGCCCGGCCGGGCCATCGCCAGCAGCCCGGTCCGAAGAAGCCGGGAGTCCGGCGGAGAAGACGGCGGGAAGTGCAGGCCGCAGCCAGCTCGGCCGACCCGCCTAGTTGCCCGAACACGCAGCCGATCCCTGGCCGCTTACCTTGTGGATTCTCTTCAGAGCCATCGTGGGAGGTGGGTGGCGGCGGCCCCGGGGCGG
>SJXQ01002477.1:0-94538 GCA_006408695.1 Aepyceros melampus
TGTGTGTGTGTGTGTGTGTGTGTGTGTGTTTTAGTCGCTCAGTCGTGCCCAACTCTTTGTTATCCCATGGACTGTGGCCTACCAGGTTCCTCTGTCCATGGGATTCTCTAGGCAAGAATATTGGAGTGGTTTACCATTTCATTCTCCAGGGGATCTTCCCCACCCAGGGACTGAAGCTGAGTCTCCTGCATTGCAGGCAGATTCTTTACCATCTGAGCCACCACGGAATCTGGGACATCTGCATACCTATGGCTGATTCATGTTGATACACGGCAAAAACCAATACAACACTGTAAAGCAATTATCCTTCGATTAAAAATAAATTTTAAAAAAGAAAAAAATATACTATTTATATGTTTTCCTCCTAGAAAATTAGGTTTCCAGCATGAATCTTTACTGTGAACCCCAGGCTCATATATCCACCTGCTTTTTAATATTTGACATATCCATTTAATACCTGGATATTTCACAGAAATCTCAATCTTAATGTGTCTAAAGCTAAACATTTATCCTCTCAATGTCGCCCCTCCTTCTTTCTTTCTGATCTCAATAAGCAGCAATAGTACACAACCCATCATTCTTCCTTTCCTTCCCTCCCCATATCTAAGTATTAATAGCAATATCTGTATGCTTTTATGGAGAAGGAAATGGCAACCCACTCCAGTGTTCTTGCCTGGAGAATTCCAGGGACAGAGGAGTCTGGTGGGCTGCCACCTATGGGATCGCACAGAGTTGGACATGACTGAAGCAACTTAGCGGGTATGCTTTTATCCTTAGTGTATACCTTGAGTTATAGCACTTCTTCCATTTTTCTTGCAATCACCCTATTCATGGCCACCATTTTCTCTCAGGAGTTTTCTGAAAAAGCCTCCAAAATTAGTCAGGATAGGTTAGGTAATGCTGTTGCTGCAATCAATCATGACATCTGAGTGACGGAGAAGAGAAAAGAACTAGAAATAATTGGTATACAGCACTAATGACTACCACACTCTGCCCCTCCTATAATCAAATATTCCGTTCATATCTTTCCCACAGACCCTGTGCTTATCCATCATGCTACCAAAGCTACTCAAAATTGCACCTGGCCACAGTATCAAGCTCAGTGTTTAGCATTTCCAGGTGATGTATGTGTAATAAGCTCGAAACACTAAAAAATTTTTAAATGAACTATCTTCACTATATATTCCCTGCATACAGTAGTGGAACAGGAACAGAGTAAGTGCAATAAACACTCTCATTCAGAGAGCAAAAGAATAGGAAGACCCAAAGTAGTCAATATTCCATAGTAATTGTGAAATCCCACCTGGGGCTGGAGAATGTTCTTTGATGAGGCTCAGATTCTTGTCCTGGAGACGAGTTTCACATTCTCCACCCTCTCCTCTTTCCTTTACTAAAATTTTAGCTTGATTGAAATCAGCAACTCTATTGATTACTGCTTTATCTATAACATCAAGTTCAGTGCCAGAAGTATGTATAGTAGTAGGTGCTAGTAAATAGTTGTTAAATGAATAATTAAATGAACCTTACCTAAGTTTTAGTGATGATTCTGCTTTCAGCTCCACTTTCTACTCTCTTAATTTTCACTTTTTTTTCTTTTTTTTTTTTTTCTTGGTAAAAATTCTACGTTCCCAGTGTAAGTGGCTTCCACTTCTAGTTTTATATTATCCTTACTTTCTTCTCTCAAGTACTTTTTGAGTCCTGACAAGGTGCTTAATTCTAACTAATATTCTTCATTTGTTTTCTAAAACATTATCTTAGCCTTCTCTGTTTTTCTGATGCCAAACTCTATGACTTTATTTAGTTACAAATGACACACAAAGAAACAGCAACTAAAGAGCCAAACTGCATAAAATAGCCCATCTCTCAAACAAGGTCTCACCCACTGCAGAGTCCTCAGTGTTGATCACTGGGTCCTGTGGAGCCCAGAGGCCACTGGGTAAGGACTAGCACATATCCCTGTGGTCCCGATTCCACTGTGTTCCTGAGAGTGGCACATTTCAGATGTTCCTCCCCAGGGCGTGTGTGCATGCTAAGTTGCTCAGTTGTGCCCGACTCTTTGCAACCTTATGGACGGTAGCCCATCAGGCTTCTCTGTCCATGGGATTCTCTAAGCAAGAATAGTTAAAATTAAAAGCTTCTGCACAACAAAGGAAACTATAAGCAAGGTGAAAAGACACCCTTCAGAATGGGAGAAAATAATAGCAAATGAAGCAACTGACAACTAATCTCAAAAATATACAAAGAACTGATGCAGCTCAATTCCAGAAAAATAAATGACCCAATCAAAAAATGGGCCAAAGAACTAAATAGACATTTCTCCAAAGAAGACATATGGATGGCTAACAAACACATGAAAAGATGCTCAACATCACTCATTATCAGAGAAATGCAAATCAAGACCATAATGAGGTACCATTTCACACCAGTCAGAATGGCTGTGGAGAAGGCAATGGCACCCCACTCCAGTACTCTTGCCTGGAAAATCCCATGGACAGAGAAGCCTGGTAGGCTGCAGTCCATGGGGTTGCTAAGAGTCGGACACGACTGAGCAACTTCCCTTTCACTTTTCACTTTCATGCATTGGAGAAGGAAATGGCAACCCACTTCAGTGTTCTTGCCTGGAGAATCCCAGGGACTGGGGAGCTTGGTGGGCTGCCATCTATGGGGTCGCACAGAGTTGGACATGACTGACGCAACTTGGCAGCAGCAGAATGGCTGTGATCCAAAAGTCTACAAGCAATAAATGTTGGAGAGGGTATGGAGACAAGGGAACCCTCTTACACTGTTGGTGGGAATGCAAACTAGTACAGCCACTATGGAGAACAGTGTGGAGATTCCTTAAAAAACTGGAAATAGAACTACCATATGACCCAGCAATCCCACTGCTGGGCATACACACTGAGGAAACCAGAATTGAAAGAGACACGTGTACCCCAATGTTCATCGCAGCACTGTTTATAATAGCCAGGACATGGAAGCAACCTAGATGTCCATCAGCAGATGAATGGATAAGAAAGCAGTGGTACATATACACAATGGAGTATTACTCAGCCATTAAAAATAATATATTTGAATCAGTTCTAATGAGATGGATGAAACTGGAGCCGATTATACAGAGTGAAGTAAGCCAGAAAGAAAAACATCAATACAGTATACTAACACATATATATGGAATTTAGAAAGATGGTAATGATAACCCCGTATGTGAGACAGCAAAAGAGACACAGATGTAAAGAACAGACTTTTGGACTCTGTGGGAGGGGAGAGGGTGGGATAATTTGGGAGAATGGCATTGAAACATGTATACTATCATGTAAGAAATGAATCGCTAATCTAAGTTCGATACAGGATACAGGATGCTTGGGGCTGTGCACTGGGATGACCCAGAGAGATGATATGGGGACGGTGGTGGGAGGGGGGTTCACGGTTGGGAACACATGTACGCCTGTGGCGGATTCATGTCAATATATGGCAAAACCAATACAGTATTGTAAAGTAAAAAATAATAATAATAATAAAGTAAAAAAAAAAAAAGAATACTGGAGTGGGTTGCCGTGCCCTTCTGCAGGACATCTTCCCAACCCTCCCAACCCGGTAATGAAACCCTGTTGGGTACGTCTACCTGCATTAGCAGGCGGGTTCTTTACCACTAGCACCACCTGCAGGGCTGGTACAAACTAGAGCAGTGGTTTTCAATCTTAGCCGCACAATAGAATGAGTTGCAGTTTTTGAAACTCAGCCCACTAGCCGCACACCAAACTAATTACATTGGAGTCTCAGGGGAAAGGAATGGGGAACCGAAGATTCAATAATGTATATAACTCTGCATGTTACCCCAGTTTGTAGCCAAAACTGAGAACCACTTTTCCAGAGTGAGCTTTCTCTCTTTCTCCTTCTTTCCTCCGTAGCTCTGAACCCTAACACTGATTGCTCAACCTATGGATCCACCATCATTGCAAATAGCAAATCAACAAGTATTGAATTCCCTAAGTACTCACATCTGTGACTAATTTTACTTCCTCCTCACTCTTTTTCCCCCCTCCCAGCTGCATTTCTCCATCTCTATTCATGGCACTAAATTCTTGATTTTAACAATTGCACTTTAATTTCCTTTTAAATCTGTTTCCATGTCGTCTCTCTTCAGTTGCAAAACTTTACTTAAAATTTCAACTAAATCTTCTACATTTTCTCATTCAGCATATGTGCTGATTTTCTCTAGCTTTCATTTCTTCTCATCCACCTGTCTTTGTTTTGTATTAATCATAAAAGGGGTATATACAGATTTTTAGTGACTCAATGTATTCCTGTTATGTACTCTCATCTCCCTTGACTCTCACTTTGTTAGTGCAATTGCTGATTGTAACATCTTCCTAGATGTGACATTCTATAAAAGGATACATTGTTACTTACTGTCTCAATGTCCAAAAATAGTAATAAAAAATGTAAATCACTATTTCATGTTTTGGTACCAGCCTAGTGGTTAACAAATAGAGTGTATTTGAAAAAAAACAAATGTTTGAAGATCCATAATTTTAACATACACACATAAACACAAAAATATATGAAAAATGAAAACACGCTTCAACTTTCCATCATCTTTCTTTAACATATCAAATGGCTGTGCATATGTGTGTGTAGAATAGCAAACTCTAGCCATCTCTGAAGCTGGAGATGGAAGATGGTATTGCCGGCCAGATGCATTTAAACTTCCTCTGTAGATTCCACCACATTCTAAGTGGAACAGAGCAAGTAATTGAAAACTGACCGCAGAAGTGTTTTTAGTGCAGAGTATAGTTGGTGCAGATCACAGGTACATGCAGTGGCTGAGTTCAACCACACCCGCCTGGAGACAAGAGACTAAGAGAAACCATCATGATCAGACAGAGAAAGACCATCCACTGATCTGCTTAGCAAATTCTTGTTGATTTCTTAAACCTGCACAGGCACAGGGAAAACTACTGGAATTAAGAAAATCAAGGACAAAAGAAAGAGGTAAATATGCTTTAAAAATGGTACTACAATTCAAAAATTGAGATGTACACTGAGTGGAAACATGACAGGAAGGAGTGCTTAAGTAAGTCTCCAGATCTACTGGGAATCAGGAGCTAGAGATAACAGAATTAAACTAAACATGCGGAAAAATGTTGCAACAAGTAATTGACAAATACAAAGTTAGTGGGCCTTTTTGACAAGTAATGAACTTTCTTCCCACGAAAAGAAGCCTGGTCATACCTGAGAGAATACTGGAAACTTCTTCAACTAGCGGTAAAGACAATCAAGATACCTTACTGAGTACCTCTTCCCTATTCTTCTCTCTGCAGTCCTGGAGTTCAGGATGGAGACTTAAAAATAGAATCAAGTAGCTAGATGAAAACACTAGACATATAAAATGAGAACCAGCATATAGGAGAGAAGATATGACAAGCTTAGCTTAATACACAGACTTGGAAAATTTCAAAGGAGAATCACTACTAGCAAAATCAATGAAGTCAAATGGGACAATTTCACTCACAAAATCTTTCCAAATATACTATCCTAAAACAACATGAAAAACCTCATGATTGAGACTTGTGGCTGCCATACTAACTTGTACAAACATTGGATATTTTCAATCATTTTGTGATAAACTATATCATATAGCAATCCAATCAGCCGATAGACTCCTTTCATCTCAGTACTGACATCACTTTATTACTCTAATCATTTTCCTACATGATCTTCTCAGGCTATTTCCCACTGAACTGGTTTCCACCCTGGGGTCCCTATTTTATAGGCCTCCCCAAAGCTTCTCATCATTTTACAGACTACATCTCTCATAATGTCTTTGATTATGTTTTAAATACCTCACTCTATAGTATAGCATTAGTTATGTCAGCAGAACATGATCACAAAACCAGGTCCCCTAATACTGAGGAAGAATGGGTTAACAATTTTTCAGCTGCATTTCTTGCTGGTGAATATGCCACAGATGAATATTTTCAAAATGAATATGAGCAGTTTTAGATGAGTGCTCCTTAAATGTCACTGTGTATTAGTCATGCAAGGATCATTAAGGGGTATGAGAGGAGGTAGACATGCACATTTCATCCAAGACATAGATTCTCGCTGTAGACTGGAACTGTCAGAGTTGCCAGGTTAGACTCTGCTGCTAATGATTATTAATGCAACTGAAGCATTAAATGGTTCATTTTTCTCCATGTACAACAATATTTCCAAAATA
This sequence comes from Aepyceros melampus, assembly GCA_006408695.1. Taxonomy (NCBI): domain Eukaryota; kingdom Metazoa; phylum Chordata; class Mammalia; order Artiodactyla; family Bovidae; genus Aepyceros; species Aepyceros melampus. The sequence goes on from SJXQ01002477.1 coordinate 6,221, forward strand.
TACAAAAAAGAACATTTTCTGCATGAGTCCTTGGGGGTGGCAAAGAAGACAAGGTAAATGAACCACTAAAAATTCTAAAATAAATTGATAAATTGGAAATTATCTTCTATTATAATTTAACAATATGTTACTATGTTTATTTATAGGTAGAAAACATATTTCTGCAATGAACCACATTAGTGGTTCCAAAATTCTTTAGGAAAACATACATCACGAGTGTCTTGAATGCTTAAATGCCAGGAAATCTATATGTCTCCTTCCTTTTTGATACATCAGATATCAGTCTAAGTATATAAGTACATATAACTAAACTTCAGTTGATACCTGTGCTCCTTAGATATTTGTATGACAAACAGGAAATGCTTCACAATCTCTTTTCCAAGCACTCTTGGTGACCTATCATTTAGATTGTATTGGGATGTCAGTTGTTTGACTCCTGAGGCTGATCAAAGAAGAGATCCTTTGAAACTTTCCAGATTGCCTCTGACAGTGCATGTAGGCTAAAGGCAATTTTATGCAGGAAGGTAGGATAGGTCTGGACCAATGGTCTGAGTCAAGTCCTAGAAAACTTTCTAAGAAATAATATCTCTTCCCAGAAGGGAACCCTTCTACACTATTGGTGAGAATGTAAACTGGTGCAGCCACTGTGGAAAACTGTATGGAAGTTCCTTAAAAAACTAAAAAATATAACTACCATATGATTCTGCAATCCCATTCCTGGGCATATATCTGGAGAAAAACATGGTCTGAAAGGATACACGTACACCAATATTCACTGTAGCACTGTTTGCAATAGCCAAGACATGGAAGCAACCTAAATGTCTATCAACAGATGAATGGATGAGGATGTAGTACATACATACAACAGAATATTACTCAGCCATTAAAAATAATGAAATAGTGCCATTTGAAGCAAGATTGATGGACCTAGAGATTGTCTTACTGAGTGAAATAAGACAGATAAAGGGAAATATCATATGATATGGCATATATGCTTAAAAAGCAGAGACATTACTTTGCTGACAAAGGTCCATTTAGTCAAAGTTATGTTTTTTCCAGTAGTCATGTATGGATGTGAGAGTTGGACTATAAAGAAAGGTGAGTGCTGAAGAACTGATGCTTTTGAACTGTGGTGTTGGGGAAGACTCTTGAGAGTCCCTTGGATAGCAAGGAGATCCAACCAGTCCTATTTATTCATTGGGAGGACTGATGTTGAAGCTGAAACCCCAATACTTTGGCTACTTGATGTGAAGAACTGACTCATTGGACAAGACCCTGATGCTGGGAAAGATTGAAGGCAGGAGGAGAAGGGGACGACAGAAGATGAGATGGTTGGATGGCATCACCAATTCAATAGACATGAATTTGAGCAAGCTCCAGGAGTTGGTGATGGACAGGGAAGGCTGGCATGCTGCAGTCCATGCGGTCACAAAGAGTTGGACATGACTGAGCGACTGAACTGAACTGATGGCTTATATGCAGAACCTTAAAAAATAATAATAATACAAATGAACTTATTTACAAAACAGACTCACAGACTTAAAGAACAATTTTTTCCAGTAGTCATGTATGGATGTGAGAGTTGGACTATAAAGAAAGGTGAGTGCTGAAGAACTGATGCTTTTGAACTGTGGTGTTGGGGAAGACTCTTGAGAGTCCCTTGGATAGCAAGGAGATCCAACCAGTCCTATTTATTCATTGGGAGGACTGATGTTGAAGCTGAAACCCCAATACTTTGGCTACTTGATGTGAAGAACTGACTCATTGGACAAGACCCTGATGCTGGGAAAGATTGAAGGCAGGAGGAGAAGGGGACAACAGAAGATGAGATGGTTGGATGGCATCACCAATTCAATAGACATGAATTTGAGCAAGCTCCAGGAGTTGTGATGGACAGGGAAGGCTGGCATGCTGCAGTCCATGCGGTCACAAAGAGTTGGACATGACTGAGTGACTGAACTGAACTGATGGCTTATATGCAGAACCTTAAAAAATAATAATAATACAAATGAACTTATTTACAAAACAGACTCACAGACTTAAAGAACAAGCTTATCATTACCTGAAGGGAGGGATAGTTAGAGAGTTTGGAACTGACGTGCACACACTGCTATATTTAAAATAAATAACTAATAAGGACAAAAATAAATAAATATGTATATATTTAAAAATGGTTCAGTTCAGTCCAGTCACTCAGTCGTGTCCAACTCTTTGCGACCCCATGAATCGCAGCACGCCAGGACTCCCTGTCCATCACCAACTCCCAGAGTTCACTCACACCCACGTCCATCGAGTTAGTGATGCCATCCAGCCATCTCATCCTCCGTTGTCCCCTTCTCCTCCTGCCCCCAATCCCTTCCAGCATCAGAGTCTTTTCCAATGAGTCAACTCTTCGCATGAGGTGGCCAAAGTACTGGAGTTTCAGCTTTAGCATCATTCCTTCCAAAGAAATCCCAGGGCTGATCTCCTTCAGAATGGACTGGTTGGATCTCCTTGCAGTCCAAGGGACTCTCAGGAGTCTTCTGTACCTTGTCTCAATACCAGGTCTCACATAATCATTTCCTTTGACTGAGTAAATCATTTACCTTCAGTTTCTCCATCCATAAAGTGAGAAGCAAACACCTCATGGGATGACAAGTCTGCTTCAGGCTTTTAATAAGTTTCTTTAAAGAAAGTTAATACAATTTACTTATAATTACAGTATAGCAATTTGAATTTAAAGAATATTTTTCTCCTGAGTGACTCTGAGCACTCTTTGTCAGTGTAGTAAATAATTCTAACTAGGTAGAGGTAGCTGGCAAATTGTGAAAAGTTACTATCGGCATCTTCATTCTGCATTTAAAAAAGCTCTCATGATAAAATTGCAGACTCTTTTATCTGGCTGAAATATGAGTAAGATAGCAAATAACGTGATTTTTAAGCCTCATTGTTAAACAATGAGCTTTTAAATTGAGCAGAAATCCCTGTGCAAGAAAGAGAATTTAGTGGTGTCTATTGTTATTACTATTATGTTTTCAGAATCCAGTTTTATATTAAAAGCTATAGATTTCTAAATATTAAATAATTTCATAAACAAAAATTCCTCTTATCTCAGTAGAATAAAAATGATTTTCATTTCCTGACAAAAATATGATTTCTCTGAGAGAGGTCATTCTTGTCTATCTAACTCTATTTATCTCTCTCCTGTGCATAATCAAGAAAAAGTCTCCCAAGGCAACTCAAATGATTCAATAAAGCAGCCCTACATATCACAACCTCATTAACTGAGCTTGAGGTAGAAGTAGCAGGACATACACACGTCTAAAACATACTTAGGCCAAACAGGAGGAGGGAAACTGTTAATATAACTTCCTTATCACTTCAGACACTTTTCACTAAACAGTATGCTCCATTCCCATTGCTATTAAGTCTTGTATTAGAAGTATAATTGTGAACATAATCATTGATTAGGATGCTAGGGGTCAAGAAAATTAAATGACACGTCCAGGAATCTTAACCAATCAAGAAGACACACACACACACACGTAGGTTTGGGACCAGTCCCTCACTTGGTACCCAGGGCTTGCAAAGAACTGTAAACATGGTTTCCCAGCATCCTTGCCTCAGTCAATTCACCCTCCATACTCCTTGCATCATCAGGATGAAGCATAAATATCTTAGCAGCACCCATACAGCCCTGCTGACTTTGTCCTCATTCTCTTTATATCTTCAGATTCTTTCTTGCTACTCCTCCGTGCACATTTCATGCTCTTTCTCATCTTTTCCTGACACAGTGCACACATACAAATGTACATATACGGTCACAACACAAAGACTTTTCTGTGTCTTCACACATTTATCTTTCACTACCCAGAACTCATTTTCATCCTTTAAATCTCCCTGTGAGGACCTCTCACCCAGGATGTCTTCCCTGGCACCAAATGCCAGTCTTATTCCTCTAGTGCTGTTTACTGCTGTCATAGTGATTTCTATAGTCTGCCTTTTCTCTGTTTTCTCTATAAACTGTATGCAGCTCAAGAACAAGGGCTTTTTATTCCCATGGCCTTGGAGCCTAGCACAAAGACTGAGACACACTGAGCGTTTGGATCTGAACTCTTTTAGTGCTAACAGCCTGGTGAAATAGCTAATGCATGTATGATGCAGTTAAACACAACACAAGCCCACGTCAAACTGAAATGTGGAATCTGGTGCTGATTGACAAAGGGAGACTTTTTAGAGAAATAAGAATTTAGACAGAGTTTTCATGAACAAAAAAATGGAGGTGAATAATATAATATGATAACCAGGAAGCCAAAGGGAAGTCTAACAGTAGGGAAATGAAAAGAAAGAGACCTAAATCCAAGCAACAGTAAAATATAATCATGTATTAATATTATGCACTTAAAAATCTATTAAGACAATAGATCTCTTATTAAGTGTTCTTTCCAAAATAAAATAAAAGGCCCAATGTCACTTTTATAAAATAGTGTTGGAAATGTTAAAGTTGTATAGGCTTTCTAAAAGGCAGTTTTTCACCAGGAATGCCTTAAAATATATCCATCAACATTGCCACCACTCTCTTGACAATATTCTTTTCCCTACCTACTGATACAATAACTCCATCTCTAGCAACTTTCCTAAAGAAACAATTAAGAATATGTGAAAAGATATATATGACGCTGTTTATTAGAGTATACTGAAAATTAGGCAAAAAAGGAAACTAATAGTTTCCCATTAATAAAGGACTCCTTAAATAAAGCATCACATTCTATGTAATGAAATATCTAGCAATTATCCAGTTGATACTTCACTATCCATGTTATGTTGTTATCATGTGATAGTAATAATATTATTAAATGAAAATGCTAGAATATTAAAGGTATTGACTTTAAAAAAACTCTGTTTATAAAAAGCATTTACATTGTTATTTTATTTTAAAATATACTGACAGGAAAACAACTGAAAATATAAGACATGTCAACAATGAAGGAGTTATAGACCTTTTTTGTTTTTTTCTTTGCATTTTGTGTATTTTCCAAAATAGTCTGTTTCTAGTAATAGTAAATTCATCTCAATTGACATAAAATCTTCACTGCTCTAAGAAATGAAGGAGAAGGATATGTTAGGATAGGAAGATTATTTGAGGGAAATGCTGAGGTTATTTTAGAATTATATCTTATAGAATGATTGATAGAATCCAATGAGATCAAATATGAAAGAAGTTTGAGAACTGAGAAGCATAGTGATTGAATTTCTTGAAGCCTCTTCTCAGGAATGCATAGAGAGTTTATGTCAAAACACTGCATTGGTATAATAAAGCTAGAATATTATGAATGAAGCAATGTTATAAGGATTTTCACTGCAGGACATATCAGAGCCTTTAATATGCTGGATTTTGCTGAGGAACTTTCAGTTTAGTTCAGTCAGTCACTCAGTTGTGTCTGACTCTTTGTGACCCCACGGACTGTAGCTCACCAGTCTTCCTTGTCCATCACCAAGTCCCAGAGCTTGCTCAAACTTATGTCCATCGAGTCGGTGATGCCCTCCAACCATCTCATCCTCTGTCGTCCCCTTCTCCTCCTGCCTTCAATCTTTCCCAGCAGCAGGGTCTTTTCCAATGAGTTAGTTCTTTGCATCAGGTGGCCAGAGTATTGGAGTGAAGCTTCAGCATCAGTCCTTCCAATGAGGAACACTAAAAGGGCACTGTAATAAGCGTTGTTTCCCAAGCATATTTGGCTGTTTCTTCACAGAATATCTGATAGGACTTCTGTTTCACAGAACACACTTGGGTAAGATGTTCTCATTAAAAAATACAATGTAGTGTTCATTTTGAAGTGATTACAAACATCTGTAAAGTCAGGACTGGAACAATCAATGTTAGAGTCATCACCACAAGTCAGATTTTCTCCACCTGGCATTATTGATAACTGAGGGCATGCAATTCTTTGCTGTGGGGGGTAGTCCAGTGCACTGTAGCATGTTTGACAGTACTCACAATGAGCCCTGGGGATGCCAGTAGCAACCACCATCTCCCCCCACCCAGCTGTAACAACCAAAAATGCCTGTAGATATTGTCAAATGTCCATACCAGTGGTAAAGAAGACTGATTTGAAAAATTAGGCTAGGAAGCTTTGAGTGAGGTCAGAATTCCCAGGCCCAGTTCTTCAGTATTTTTAAATATAAGCTGCCTTAACATTTGCAAAATGTCTGTCTGCTCCAGCAAATGCAGAGTGTCATCATGTTACTTTTCTAACACACGATGTCAAAAAGAACCATCTGTTAAAATGCTACATTGCGCATCTTCATCATTTTATCTATGTAACATTTTGACGAATTCTTAATTTAAAAAGTTATGAATTTTACAAACAAATGAAAATATCCTCTTTTCTATATGTTAACTCTAACAAAAAGGTGTGTTATTGGGCAAATCAGTTACTTAGAGCCTTGGTTTCCTCACAAACACACACACATACAAAAATGGTGGGTAGGCCATTGGCCAACATGATTTCTAGAATCCCTTCCAAAGCTAAAAATCAATAAAAGCTGACTTTTATTTTTCATTTATGATACAAAACATTTTACACATTAAACTTAAGTTCTGGTTGTCACAATACTTTCAACTGGAGAGATACTACATTCAGACATTGGAATGAATTATATTCAAAAGAAGCCAGGATTATAACCTTCTTTATACTTTGGAAACCCAATGTGCAGCTGGGGAAATAAGCTATGAGTTCATCAAAAACAATAATACAAACAATTAACGTAAGGAATGAGAAGAGAGATTTAACTTCAGAAACAGATTTTTCAATTATGAGCAATACTATGATAATATTAAAGTTAGAATCATTGATGAAATAATTTTCTAAGATAAAAGTTGAAAGAAATTGAACAAGATGTCCAAAGAGAAGCCAAACTCAGTTTTAGGGAAGAATTCTTTCTTCAAAATACAGATCCTTCTCTGCTAAGTCGCTTCAGTCGTGTCCGACTCTGTGTGACCCCAGAGATGGCAGCCCACCAGGCTCCCCCGTCCCTGGGATTCTCCAGGCAAGAACACTGGAGTGGGTTGCCATTTCCTTCTCCAATGCATGTAAGTGAAAAGTGAAAGTGAAGTCGCTCAGTGGTGTCTGACTCTTAGCGACCCCATGGACTGCAGCCTACCAGGCTCCTCTGTCCATGGGATTTTCCAGACAAGTGTGCTGGAGTGGGGTGCCATTGCCTTCTCCTAGATCATTCTCTAGACTATTTTAATTCCTTAAGTGTAGAAAAATCTTGAAAACTTGTTGATTGTTTATAAAAAGCTATTATAATCATGATACTAGAACCAGAGTAGATGTATCACACCCCAAAAAATATATTAAAATAGCAATCTCACTAACATAAATACAATAATCCAAAGCAAAATGTTAGTAAATCATATCCTGTAATGAATCAAAGGAAATATCTGACATAATTAAATGGGATTCAATACATCTATTAATGCATTCAACAAATGTTTAGTAAGCATTTATAATACAGTCATAATTCTCAGTATTTGGAGTATATCATCATAAAACAAAGATATCTGTTTCATGGAAATTACTTTATAGCAGGGGATTCCTAAAGGAAATCAACCCTGATGGAAGAACTGTTGCTGAAGCTGAAGCTCCAATATTTGGCCACCTGATATAAAGAGCAACTCATTTGAAAAAGACTCCGATGCTGGGAAAGATTGAAGGCAAAAGAAGAAGGAGGTGGCAGAGGAGGAGATGGTTAGATAGCATCACTGACTGAATGGATATAAATTTGAGAAAACTCAGAGAGACAGTGAAGGAAAGGGGAGCCTGGCATGCTACAGTCCATGTCACAAAGAGTTGGATACGACTTAGCAACTGAACAACAGCAACACACTGGTATCATTAACAGGTACATTTCACAGTACATTAGTGACAAATGAGATAGGAAAAGAAAAATTAGAGTTGGATAAAAGGATCAGGGTGATGAGATCAGGAGTGGATTGCCATTTTAAATAAATGTTCAGGAAGAGAGCTCCACTGAGTTGATAGCATTTGAGCAAAAACATAAAGAAGACCTGGGAGTTAGCTTTATGGATACTCTGTGGACTAGCATTCTAGGCAGAGGATACAGCCAGAGCAAAGGGCCTAAGGCCAGATTATGCTTGGGAGGCTCAAGGAACAACAGAGGCCAGTGGAGTGGGAGGTGAGTGAAGTATGGGAGGAGCTGGAGACTGGGGTGAGAGAAATAACAGGGCCAGATCCTCTAGGGTTCCAGGCTAAAGGCTTTAGCTTTTACCCCAAGTGAAATGGGGAGACTTGGGGGATTAGAGCAGAGCAATAACATAGATGATCTACATTGTAAAAGAATCTCTCTGGCTGTTATACTAAGAGTAGACTGTAGTGGGAAAGGATGGGACCAGGGAATACAGGAGATCATTGTGTATTCTGGGCAAGCTAGTGGCTTAGATCAGTGTGATACCTGGCATGGTGGTAAGAAGTGGTTGGAGTCTGGATATATTTTGAAAATATAACCATCAGAAATAGCTGGTGTATTGGAGAGAGAGGAGGTGACAGTGACTGCATGGTTTTTATCCTCAATACCTAGAAAGATGAAGTTACTATCAAGTGCAATTGGGAAGGCTATAAACTGAGCAAATTTGAAGGAGAAGATCAAAAATGTTCTGAACATGTTGCACACAAGAGTAATTTAGATGTCTAAGAGGAGACAAGTAGCCACCTGGATAAACATGCTTAGAACTTGAGAAAGAGTCTAAACTAGAGATACAGGTTATAAATCTTCAGCATTGTTGCTTAGTCACTCAGTCATGTCCAACTCTTTTGTGACCCCAGGGACTGTAGCCCGCCAGCCTCCTCTGTCCACGGGAATTCCTAGGCAGGAATACTGGAGTGGGTTGTCATTTTGGAGCTTGAGAAAGAGTAAAAACTTGAGACATAAATTTATAAGTCTTCAGCATATATATAATATTTAAAGCCATGAGACTAGATAGGTTCAAGAGCAGAAAACAATAAATCAGATTTATTTGTAGCACTTAAACATTAAGAGATTAGACGAAACTAGCAAAGGAAACTGAGAGGAAAAGAAAAAAAAAAAATAGTAAGCAAGCCAAAAGAGAATGGTGTTCTAGTAGTAGTGTTCAAGCTCTGTAAAGTAAGTATGGGTCAGTTCAGTGAAGTAAGAACATAAGTGAGTCTATTAATAGAATTATGTAATTATTAATCTCATCACATATAAATATTAATTATTATTTTAATAATTATATAATTAATCATATTAGTTATATTACTATAATTACATTAACAGAATTATTTTTATGCAATTCATGAAATAATAATATGTCAAAGAAGAAAGATTATATCATCGTCTTAATGGATCTACTAGAATGTTAACTGATAGAACTGAAGGCTATCAACTAATAGCCAATATAGGGCTTCCCTGGTAGCTCAGACAGTAAAGAACCTGCCTGCAATGCAGGAGACCCAGGTTTGATCCTTGGGTCAGGAAGATCCCCTTGAGAAGGGAATGACTACCCACTCCAGTATTTCTTACCAGAGAATCCCATGGACAGAGGAGCCTTGCAGGCTACAGTCCATGGGATCACTCTCAACTGAAATGGTGGTAATTCTCATTGAAGCCAGGAAGAAAAACAGCATGCCTACAAGTAACACCATAACTTTTTTGTATTTTTTTTTTTGCAAATTCTCATGAAGGAAATAAGAAATGCCCCTCTATAAGAAAAAAAGGAAATAATGAGTTATATATATTTGAATGTAGGATACAATATGATTACCTATTTGAAACCTTCTGAAAAATCAACTCTAAAATTTTGTAATAAGAGTATTAGATTAGTTACCAAGTAAATATGAAAATATTACTTTTTACTATTAAAAAACAGTAAAAAAATATAAAGATCCCATTTCAATTAGTTCAAAAAGATAAAAGAACTAGAAGTAACAGTCAATATCATTTAAAAAACATGGCTACTGAAAGTGTCAGTTATAAAGCAAGTAATTTTAGCCAAAAGGAGGCAGGAACGCTAACCTGTGTCATACAAGATATCAAGCACAATAGCCTGCATTACTCCTTTCCAGCATCTTTATTAGACCCATAACTGGAGTCACTTGCTTTCTCAGCTTTTCCTTAGGCTACCTATGGAACCAATTTTATTTCTTGTCGGTGACAATTTTGCTATCTCCAGCCCAGACAGTAGTCATTTCTTCTCAAACTAGAAGTTTATAATTGTCATCATTATTTCCCACCTGGAATATACCGCCTTATGACTAGAACCATGCTTTTTCAAAGCTGCAAAGTTTCTTGTCTCTTAGCTCCTTTCTATTTAGTATATATTTATTATTTGAGAGAGAATAGAATAATAGAGTGGTTGCCATGCCCTCCTCGAGGGAATTTTCCTGACCCAGGTATCAAACCCGCATCTCCTGTCATCTCTTGCGTGGGCAGTCAGGTTCTTTATCACTAGCACCACCTGAAGGCCACTGAAACACTGAATTTTAATTTTGGTGCAATAAAATACAAAATAGCTCCCAAAGAACGTTACATGTTAATAGGTCAGATTTGGAAGAATGAGCCATAGAGAGCATCAGAACCTTCCTCTCAGACCTAAACAGGTATTTGAACCTCTGAAAATATTTCCAAAAATTGTGACTAAGACCTGTCAGAATGCTTGACCTAGCAGGATGGTTGTTCACACACACACACACACACACACACACACACACACACACACAAAAGCCCAAAAAAGAAAAAAACAAAAACCACGTCTCCTGTGTATCCTGCATTGGCAGGCAGACTCTTTCCCATCACCTGGGAAGCCCTAGGTCACGAAGATAGTTAGCAGCAAAGCTCAGATTTGAACCCAGGCCTCCTGACAACAAACCCACTACATCTGTATAGCCCTGGACCAACCAGTCCCCTTCTCTAAGACTCAGTTCTCATCACTATACTTTATAACTACTAATTCCTAGTCCTTCTGGGTCTAAATTCTTTGTCTTTTAAAGAAGTTAAAAAAAAGACGTTCAGAGTAACTGAAAAAATATATTATAAATGAAAATTTATATCCTATGTCTGATCAGCGAAAATCTTTTATTGAACTTTTATAATCTCATACACATCCCTTCTTAATTTTTGATACCACCAGCCAAATCTTGGTCCTCTAATTTCAATTTTACGTTGCCAAAACCTAGCTGGTTTTACTGCTGGACTAACTGTGTGATGTAGATGGTACCACACACAATACTTGTCTACTCAGTCACTTTTTATTATTTCCTCACATTTTCTAAATCTCATCTCTTCTGTTTGGTGTTCAGGTTCTCTCTGATTTGTTCTCATTTATTTAATCTTATTTTCCAACTTGAGTGCCTTTACTATGAGACCAGTGTCCTTGCCAACCAAAGATGTCAAAGTGCAGTCCCACTTTTCTGTCTTCAGTCACACAGTTCCCTCACCTGGAATTATTTCCTGACATTCCACATATTTCAGTGCTACGTCTCCTGAAAGACTGCTCGTTTTCTGCTATCACCTTGAAGCCTCTTACTGCTTCAAAACTACTGATATCTCTTTGGCCAGCTTCTCCTCAAAAAGCTTCAAAATGCCCAGAGAACTCATGGTCTCCTCCTAAAGGTCTTAGTTATATATAGTACAAAGTAGATATTTTTTATGACCACAGAGAATTGCTCATGCCCACCTATGTTCAGAAGTAAAGAAAGATGTAGTTTGTGTTCAGTGTACTACTTGAACTCTTGGTACTGATACTTGAGACTCTTGATACTTGAACTCTCGGTAAAACAAACATTCAGTATATTACTGTGCCCTCAAATTATTTTATATAAATCCTATTATCAATATTTTATATTGTTCTGGATGAACTACCTCAGCTTTCATTGAGAAATGTCTCCTCAAGCACAGACCTTAAAGGAAAGCTAACCAAATTGATTAACCAAATTCTCATATATTGCTAGAGTCTAATATACATATCTAATATAAAACATCACTTTAGTAAAAAATCACAAGACGTATTGAGGGAATATAAAATTTATACATAAAATGTTAAAAAATAGAGATTCTTAAGTTCTTTAATATTGCTACATTATGGGCAAGATGTAATATTCAAAATATTCTAATAGGTGAGTTATGAAATATACCTTACAGTTTCTGGAAAAACTTAACTTTATACTTTCCTGAAGGCTTAGATCTGAATTAACTTACGTGGAAAAAAGAGTCAGTTAAATTTAATGAATATTCTTGCCTGAATAATTTTCTGCTGACTGCTGTAACCATGGGTCTTTTTAATTTTTTAAGTAGGGAGAAGATAATCATGCTACATGTGAAACAAACCAAGAAGACTATAATTCTATTAAAAATGTAGCTAATAGTTAAAATAATAAGAATACTAATTACTATGATGTATGACAGTTGGAGGGAAGGAGGATATGGTCCTTCTGAAAAAAATCACTGGCTTTGGATGTATAAGACCCAACTTATAGGACAGATCCTAAAAACATAATACTAGAATGAACATGTATGTGAACTTTCATGAATAATCAGTTTTCACATCTGCAAATTAATCCCTGTAAGTCCTTCCATCATCTGACATGGTAAGAAGTTAAATAGATTACATGTAATAATGTATATACTATAAAGTATTATATAATTTTCAACAATTTTTCTTGCTTATTTATGATTTAAAAAGTTTGTCAAATAAAATAAGAAATGAGAGCTTTATTTAAAATTAAACATTTTCAAATTACTAATAATTTTTATCATACAGTTATAATTACTTTTCACTGTATGACTTTCTAGTTTTTCTTCTATGCATATATATACATGTGTGCTGCTAAGTCACTTCAGTCATGTCCAACTCTGTGTGACCCCATAGACGGCAGCCCACCAGGCTACTCCGTCCCTGGGATTCTCCAGGCAAGAACACTGGAGTGGGTTACCATGTCCTTCTCCAATGCATGAAAGTAAAAGTCAAAGTGAAGTCGCTCAGTCATGTCTGACTCTTTGCGACCCCATGGACTGCAGCCCACCAGGCTCCTCCATCCATGGGGTTTTCCAGTCAAGAGCACTGGAGTGGGTGCCAGTGCCTTCTCCAATGTATATGTGTATATGCATATGCATCTTTTAAAATTTTTCATTATGCTATGCTTATTGCTTTAAAAGTTAGTTTCCTCATGTAAAAAATAGTACATAAATTTAAATCATCTTTAGCTGTATGTGACAATGAAGATACATAAATGTGGGGGAAAAGAGTTTTCCACAATCAAAACCAGTGTTGGGAGACTTCGGTTAAGGGGAAAAAAGATACATCTGTATGTATGGCTGAGTCCCTTTGCAGTTCATTTGAAACTATCACAACATTGTTAATTGGCTATACCCCAATACAAAATTAAATGTTCAAAAAAATGTACTCTTTATAAAACTCATTGGCATAAAATTATCCAAAATTTTCTTTCAAAAACCATTTAGTAAATTTAAAAAGCAAAAATAAAAAGTGTGTAGTGAGGAGACAACTTGGCATTGAAAATCTCTCTGGGAACCCCTGAATGTTTAACACAAAGGACCTTCAAGATTAGAGTCTCCCTGATTTTCCATTGAGGGCTACGCTGAACGTCCTCTAATTGGGAGCTCTGTATTTTCACAGGCTAGGGCAGCTTACATCTCAGACTTCACCCTGGAAGCAGATGAAGGAAGAGAAGGTGGGTGTGTGCTGCGGCACACTGACCAGATACCCTCTTCAGTCCAGAGGCATTGTGGCCTGGCTGCTGGGGTTGCCACTGATGCTGCAGAGCTCCCTGCTCGCTCGGAATGCCTCTGGCTGGGAGGGTGGGAACTGCCTGAACCAGAGGTGGCTCCCAGCCTTTGACTCACTGATGCAGGTACCAAGGGTTGGCCTGTTGCCTCAATTGGGAACAAGTCTAAAGAGCCTTTCTCACTTTCCTATAGAGTATCACCACAGAGATTTCCCCATGAACCAACTTTTCCCCATACACCCAATCTCAGCATCCGTTTGCAGAGCACCAATAACAACTCCTTCTTCAGGGGAGAAAAAAAAAAGAACCCTGAAAAAGACTGTTACAGAAAGGAAAAAATGAAGATTTATAGTAAGAAATAGAAAGTTGGAATCCAAGGCCACTTTAAATAAAATATCATTAGGAGACAGTACTTTGCCGGTTCCTAAAGACTTTCACATATATTCTCATTTGTTCCTTACAATAGCCTCATGAGATATGTTTTATTATCTCCATTTTATAACTTAAGCATCTGAGAAAAGTAGACTGAACAGTATGATTTATGGAGAAATAGTCCTACTGAAAGATTCCCCTTCTAACCCATTGACTCTGAAACTCTAAGATTTATCAGATACCTAAAGAAGAGTTACGGAGATGTCTATTAATTTCTTTAAAGTAAATTGTGTTGTTTTTGCCACCGTTTCTGAGATGTAGTTTGAATGGGAACTTGGAGGAGATGAAATGGTGGTGGAAGAGATAGGGATGAAGGTAATCTTAAAGGATAATCATCCTTTCCCCAACGCTCACACCTCATAAACTGGCACATCCTACATCTTCAATCTCAGCCTCTCACTGCTCCCCATCTCATGACTCATCCTTCAGCCAAGTTAAACTCTGTTCCTCAAGCAGATCCTATTCCTCCACTTTTTACACAGGACTTTGGTGTTCTCTGCCTGGACTGCACTTCATAGCCCTTTGTGCTTAGGAAACTTCCATTCATCCTTCAAGATCCATTTTGAGTTCTCTGGAGTTCTCACTTTTTCCTGTATTGCCCAGATGGAGTTGATCTCTAATTTCACTACTCCATTTTCTTTCTTCTATGTCTCTGTTCCATGTTCATGGTCTGCTATGGCTCTGAAAGCATGGTCTTTTAATTATCTGCTTATATGTCTAATTCAACCATTAAACTCTGAGGGGGCAGAATTGCATCTAATTCATATTTTGATTTCACTGGGCTTTGTTCATTTTCTGGTAGGTCAGTTCAGTTCAGTTTAGTTGTCAATCATGTCCGACTCTTTGCAACCCCATGGACTGCAGCACACCAGTCTTCCCTGTCCATCACCAAATACTGGAGCTTGCTCAAATTCATGCCCACTGAGTCGGTGATGCCATCCAACCATTTCATCCTCTATCATTCTCTTCTCCTCCCACCTTCAATCTTTCCAAGCATCAGGGTCTTTTCCAATGAGTCAGCTCTTCGCAATAGGTAGCCAAAGTATTGGAGTTTCAGCTTCAGCATCAGTCCTTCCAATGAACACCCAGGACTGATCTCCTTTAGGATGGACTGGTTGGATCTCCTTGAAGTCCAAGGGACTCTCAAGAGTCTTCTCCAACACCAAAGTTCAAAAGCATCAATTTTTTGGCGCTCAGCTTTCTTTATGGTACAACTGTTATATCCATACATGACCACTGGAAAAACCATAATTTTAACTAAACAGACCTTTGTTTGCAAAGTAATGTCTCTGCTTTGCAATATGCTGTCTAGGTTGGTCATAGCCTTTCTTCCAAGGAGCAAGTGTCTTTTAACTTAATGGCTGCAGTCACTATCTGCAGTGATTTGGGGGCCCCAAAATATAAAGTCTGTTACTGTTTCCATTGTTTCCCCATCTGCTTGCATGAACTGATGGAACTAGATACCACAATCTTAATTTTCTGAATGTTGAGTTTTAAGCCAACTTTTTCATTCTCCTCTTTCACTTTCATCAAGAGGCTCTTTAGTTCTTCTTCTCTTTCTGCCATAACGGTGGTGTCAACTCTGTATCTGAGGTTATTGATATTTCTCCTGGCAATCTTGATTCCAGCTAGTGCTTCATCCAGCCCAGCATTTCTCATGAGGTACTCTGCGTTTAAGTTAATAACCAGTGTGGCAATATACAGCCTTAATGTACTCCTTTCCGTATTTGGAACCAGTCTGTTGTTCCATGTCCAGTTGTAACTGTTGCTTCCTGACCTGCATACAGATTTCTCAAGAGGCAGGTCTAGTAGTGTGGTATTCTCATCTGTTTAAGACTTTTCCACAGTTGTTGTGATCCACACAGTCAAAGGCTTTGGCATAGTCAATAAAGCAAAAATAGATGTTTTTTTCTGGAATTCTCTTGCTTTTTCAAGGATCCAAAGGATGTTGGCAATTTGATCTCTGGTTCCTCTGCCTTTTCTAAATCCAGCTGGAACATCTGGAAGTCCACTGTTCACGTATTGCTGAAGCCTGGCTTGGAGAATTTTGAGCATTACTTTGCCAGCATGTGAGATGAGTGCAATTGTGCGGTAGTTTGAGCATTCTTTGGCATTGCCTTTCTTTGAAATTGGAATGAAAACTGACCTTTTCCAGTCCTGTGGCCATTGCTGAGTTTTCCAAATTTGCTGGCATATTGAGTGCAGTACTTTCACAGCATCATCTTTTAGGATTTGAAATAGCTCAACTAGAATTCCGTGGGTTCTCAATAAATGTTTACAGAACATATGAATGAATAGGGAATGGATGGGGTAAAAAGCCACAGAAGGGTTGCATGAAGGCAGTTTAAACATTAAAATGGGTTTTGAAATGTAAATAGGAATATTAGAGTAATTTAGAAATTTTTATCATGTGATTTATATTACATTTTACTTTATCAACCAAGAGTTTTGAAGTTGCATGTGGAAAACTATAATGCATCTGAATTTCATAAAGTAGATAGGAGAAGGAAAGGAGGATATGGAATGCCAAGACAGATAACAGCTGAAGGTACTTTTGTCAATAGGACTACAGAAACTCCGTCTTATATGTTGCTGTTGCTCAGTCACTCAGTCATGTCTGACTCTTTGTGACCCCATGGGCTGCTGCACGCCAGGCTTCCCTGTCCTTCACCATCTTACATACCCATAGCTGAACAATAGCAGTGGCTGGTTTATCAGAAATTACTTCATGTAAGAATGATTGTTTTTAGAAGTTTACCAAAAATTTGACTACTTATGATTACAAAAAGGTTAGAAAAATACAATACTAACATTTACTTCAGAGGGAAAAAAATAGTTGTGCTCAAAGGAAAGAAAAACTAAATAGAACTTTAGAAGAGATTTATAATGATTTCCTCTTGCATTAAAGGCAGAAGGAAAAAAATTACCATTAACTCTAAACACATAAAATTATGCTTTTCATACCTTTGAAAGCATTTAAAGTGTTTTTATACTGCTAGATTCTATAGACAAAAAAATAGTTTAATGTATAAATATATTTCAATTCCCTGAAATATTGAATTGTATATGCAGTGTTTTTCTAATCTGTAAATCAACTTGTTCAGAAAAACACCAGGGAAATTCAACAATTGATAGTTATAATTTTCTCCTGAATATTGTGTTAAGTGTTGCTTGGATAATACTTTATGAATATTTTAGTAATCAAATTATTACTTGTTCTTCATATTGAAAACATAAAAGTTAAGTAAAATATCCATTTACTGCTATCAATTAATGATTTCTAAGTAAAACTATTTGAAGTTCCAAAATTAAATTATAGAAGGAATGTGTTCAATAATTAAAGAAACATTTGAAAACTAACTATATTAATCTGATTCTCTTGAGCATAGCACTAACTCATTTCTATAATCTAAGATTTGTCCCTTTGTTTTTATCACAATTTGTCAAGTACAACTTACACTGCCACACAAGCCAATCCAAAACAAATTTTCTCCACAACACTGCATAATGATTGAGGCATGGCAAACAGTTATTGACCTTGGAAATGGTGAGTTGTAAGAAATATGTACCTATGACACTTTGTCTTTACTAGTGTTAGTAAAATCCATCTCACCCTAACCCCTGACCCCACTAAATCTGAGGAGCTTGGTATGAGTTTGCCCCCGAAATGCTATGGTTCTTAAGTTAAAAATCACAGTAACTCATGAAAACTGAAGATCATTAGTGAATCAAGTACTACTCTATTCAGTGTGTAAAATACAATTCATGTCTTTAGGACATGATTCTAAAATACAGTTGACCCTTGAACAGCATGAGTTTGAACTACTTGAGTCCATGCAGACTGTCTTTAAGAGTGAATACTGCAGTGCCACACATTCCACAGTGGGTTGGTCCTAGGATGGGGAACTGAACATACAGAGGGCTGACTACAAATCATACATGGATTCTGACCGCAGGAGGGGGGTGCCCATAACCACAGCATTGTTCAGTGTTCAACTGTAGCTCCAGGATTGTTTTGGCAAGTTATTATTAAGCCATTTACATTTGAAATATGTGATCTTGTCAAGTTCACCGTATTTACTTTGTGGAAATACTGAGGAACCTTATTACTTTGTACTATCTCAACATTTATGGTCAAACTGTAAATGTGGTACTGAATCTGCTGCATTTGTTCTCCCCTCCACCCCTCACCAGATATGCCTTCCATCCTCCTGCACCATGCTGTGTGCTCAGGAAGCTGACCTCAATGCCTTGCCTTCTGGATTCTGCTTGGGTTTGGCCAGTGAGAGCACCAACAGGCTATCGGAAGGTGGAAGGAAAGAGAGAGGCAGATATTTATTTCCCTGGCCCCCTCTCTGCTAAGAACCTATTAGCAGCAGCTACATTTTTCTGTCTAAGCTCACAGCTCCTGCTGGTCCCCTTCTCTTTCGGTTATAGTTCTCCTAGGATTTTGATAATCACTCCTCTTCACATGGATCCCTGTGGTTAGCCTTGCTAAGTTACCTTAATTCTGCCCACATGTTACAAACAGTCTATTCATTAACTGAGCCTAATTACTAGAGTGGAGTGTGCCATTTATTTCCTGCAAGGACCCTAAGTGATAAAAGTAACAAAGAACATGTACTATTTTAGAAAAAATAAATATTTTCTTCCCTGCTCTCTTCCTGCTAAGCTGATTTACCACTTTAGACACTATTAGTTAGGGAAAAACAGTTCTTTTGAGAAGAAACTATATTTCTCAAACATAGGGAACCATGAATTATATTTCAGTGGTACCCACCAAGCATCACAGTCCCTTGATTCCTAGAGATGAGTATAGTAATAAAGTATAGTAATATGTATCTGTTAAGCAATCAGCAAACGGTCAGTGGCTTTGAAATCTAACCTAGGCAATTTCTTTTTCTTTTTTTTTTTAACAAAGAACATGTACTATTTTAGAAAAAATAAATATTTTCTTCCCTGCTCTCTTCCTGCTAAGCTGATTTACCACTTTAGACACTATTAGTTAGGGAAAAACAGTTCTTTTGAGAAGAAACTATATTTCTCAAACATAGGGAACCATGAATTATATTTCAGTGGTACCCACCAAGCATCACAGTCCCTTGATTCCTAGAGATGAGTATAGTAATAAAGTATAGTAATATGTATCTGTTAAGCAATCAGCAAACGGTCAGTGGCTTTGAAATCTAACCTAGGCAATTTCTTTTTCTTTTTTTTTTTAAAAGCACTCAAATTTTATTGACTAATGATGGACTCTCAACACTTTGGTATATTACATGTATCTTTAAAATAGGTAAGTTACATTGTAAATACAGTTTTATATCTTATTAACATTTTTATTTACAAATTAGCATTTGTTGAGACATCTTTCAATCCCTAGGGTAGAATGGATGGTGGAAGAAGTTGAGGGGGAATGTCAGATGAGCATACTGGATAGCTCTCAAGTTCATTGCATTAACATCCATTTTTACCCCAGTGTTCATAACGTCTAGAATATGTGACCTGCAGTCATACCCTTTTCAAAAGTATTCATTGAGGGAGTTCCATGGTGCCCTAGTGGTTAGCATTCCAGACTTTCACTGCCACGACCCAGGTTCAATCCGTGGTCGGCATTTGAGACCCCACAAATCCTGCGAATAGCAACCCCCCCCCTACGAAAAAGCAGTATTCATTGATTTTGCAAATTTCACGTTGTTGTGCTGGGTATTTAGGAATAGGAACAAGCCACAGTTGGGTGTGTGAGAGCCAAAATGAGTTCACAGAGGGCTTTATGAGTGCTTGGATAATAGGGAACGGGCAAGTGTGACTTCTGAGCTGGCCTTTAAAGTGTTGGGGGAGCAGGGGGAAAGGCAGTCTAGGCAAAGGGGAAGTGAGCACAGGCTCTCTGGTGTCAGAATGTATGTCCCTGGGAAGCGTCGAGGTCCCTGGATGGTTGCGGTAGAGGCGACTAGTGGAGACAGGAGCAAAGACAAACCAGGGACAGATTTTCAATGCCCCGGAGGTCATCCGAAGAGTTTAGACTTCGGCCAGGACCCACGTGAAGTCCTGTAGCCTCTGCATCCTGAAGGTCTGACCTCGTCTCCACTTCTCCTCCTTACTGCTCCTTTCCTAGTCCAGGTTGCATCACACTCTGCACCTGTCTCCCTGGTCTCCTCTCCCGTCAGTTCCCCATCCTGTGGCCAGAGGCAGCGAACTAAAACACAATTGAAGCAGTGCTCCCGGTGGGCCGTGGGCCCCTAGGCCCACCCTCCCCCGCCCGAGACCTGCCCACCCGGACCAGCTCGCCTCCTGCTGGACCACGGGAGGGTCGGACTGCGGGTTCGCGCGCGCACCTGTGGACGAGGAAGCTTCGGAGAGTGTAGTCGCGCCGCCAGTAACTGCTCGCGGTGGAAGGAGAGGAAAACTGTGCTGCTCGGCCGTCCAGGCCTTGCGCCAGGTGTCGGAGCCGAAGCCTGGGCGAGGTCCGCGGCGGCTGGGGCCGGGCCTGCGCGGAGGGCGAGCCTGAGGAGGGGGCGGCCCGGCGAGGACCTGGAGGGCCCGCGAGCGGAGCGCGGCAGGTGCGGGCTGCCTGCGCAAGGCGGCTCCAGGCCCTCGAGGAGGGGGAAAGGTTTGCTGGGACAAGGCCGTCGAGCACCAACCCCCAACACACACCCCGCAGTCCTTGCTCCTCTCGGGCCGGCTCGGGAGCCATCCTCGAAGGGACCAGCTGGTGGGGCTCACAGGTGGTCCTAAGAGCGCTGCGCCCGCTCCCGGATGCCGCCAGAAGCTAAGCTGTGGGACCCGCAGCCTAGTTTTTTTGCCTAAACCTGAGAAAGAACTGACGTTTTGGCTTCTGGAAATCTTCCTGAAGACGAGAGCTCCTCAGAGAAACCCAGGCTCCTTGCTCTTGTTCCAGTGGTTGTGGCAGGGTTCCCAGACTTAATCTGGACCCTCTCCCAAGAGACTGGGAAATAGCCTCAAGAGAAGCTTCACCCTCTGATGGGGAACCACACCCAGGATTTAGAACGTTTTCCTGCCTAGAGGGGAAGTTGGGGTGGAGAGACAAAGTTTCCTCTTTAGGTCCTAAACACACCCTGGCGTGCGTGCGTACGGTGTGTGCAGCGTGCACAGTCGCGTCGACTCTGTGTGACTCCATGGACTGTAACCCGCCAGCCCCAGCCCCTTTTGTCCCTGGAATTTTCCAGGCATAAATACTGGAGTGGGTTACCATTGCCTACATACATTTCAGAAACAGCATTTTCTCTTCTCATCCTTTCCACCTGGGGAAATCTCACTATCTCCCTGCAGCAGGTTTGGATCCTGGTAAGCCACCAGTTTTGGTTTCTTGACACAGAAGTTTCTGGGATGCTCAAAGTGTTTCAGTGATGAATTAAGGACATTCACTTGTTTCTCAGAGATGGTGTGGGGGGTGGGGGTAGGCCTGAGTCATTTTTCATTAACCATTTTGTCGTTGAATTTCCCTGGACCATTCCATCTCCTAACTGTACTGAAACGTGTTAATTTCTTTCATAAAGTGAAAGTGAAGTAGCTCAGTCGAGTCCGACTCTTTGCGACCCCATTGACTGTAGCCTACCAGGCTCTTCCATCCATGGGTTTTTCCAGGCAAGAATACTGGAGTGGGTTGCCATTTCCTTCTCCAGGAGATCTTCCCGACCCAGGGATTGAACCCAGATCTCCTGCATTGTAGGCAGACAATTTACCATCTGAGCCACCAGGGAAGATAGGCTCTTTCATAAATGGGGTAAAAACTCAGTGATTGCTGATGGCTCTTCCTGGAAATAAAAACTAAACTTAGTGCTGTTTTATCACTCTGTCCGGTTTCTGGTGTTATGGGGCTTTATCCCCTTTGTCGGGCCTGATGCTTCTAGATGGCCTCTGCCAGGCTTTTTCACATTGCTTATGCGTAGTACCAGGAGGCTTTCTGCTGATTTCAGGCACTACTTTTGCTACAAGGGTATGAGACTGTTGCTCAGGGTCAGTCCACATCTCTCAGGCCTCCTTTGTACCCATCTGGACTGCGGGGGCAGGGGTCTTTATTACCCCCAGTGTTAGTTTCTTTTTGACAAAAGAGCCAGCTGGAATCTCTTCTGGTTTCTTTCCCAAGAAGACTAGTGGGGTAAAAGTAGGAGTAACGTAAAAGTATATATATTTAACCTTCCCTTGCAATGCCTTCATGGGACCCTACTGTAAGGACCTCTGACCTGCTTTTTCAACTATGACTACAAGAAAAAACAAAATACAAATATGACTACAAAGTCATCAATCCTGCCTGTAACAGTAGACTACCACCTGAATATACCTGCCAGCATGGTCTTTTTTTTTCCCCAGCTGCACCCGAGTGGCTTGCGGGATCTTAGTTCCCCAATCAAGGATTGAACCCGGGCCATGGCAGTGAATACTATGACTACAAGAAAAAACAAAATACAAATATGACTACAAAGTCATCAATCCTGCCTGTAACAGTAGACTACCACCTGAATATACCTGCCAGCATGGTCTTTTTTTTTCCCCAGCTGCACCCGAGTGGCTTGCGGGATCTTAGTTCCCCAATCAAGGATTGAACCCGGGCCATGGCAGTGAAAGCACCAAGTCCTAACCATTGGACCGTCAGGGAATTCTCTGGCTTGGTCTTACATTGATCTCAGTTCCAGGTACTTAGAAGAAAAGCAAGTAGCTTCCCAGTTTTATATGTCCACAAGTAGCACAAGTAGATGAGTATTTTATGTTCCAGGCTCTGTGCTAAGTGTCTTACATGCAATACTTTGTGACACCATCTCATGCTCTGCATACTACGTTTGTTAGAAGGGGAGCTGGACTGCGGACTGGGTGAAGTCTCTTGGAAAGCCTTCTTGTGCCAGGAGTGAACACATGAGGGGCCTCTTGCGTAGGAGCAATGCCAGTTAGAGCACATCATGAGATCTGTATGGGTGATATTATAGGGCTTCAGGGGTAAGTGGGGTTTTAAAGGGGTGCTTTCTATTTTTATGAGGTTCACAACCCACATAAGTTACCGTCTTAACCAGAGTGCTTAGTAACATCAACTTTATACCACCCACCCATTTCATGGCATCGACAGCCACAGCAGCCTGACCTGCTCCTGCCACTTTCCATCCCATATCAATCTCTTTCAAATCCTCACCTCCCTCCCATGGCGCCCAAGCCCCACACTACCACTGCTCTCAAGGGGAAAGAAAAGACAGATATAAGAAAGGGTGAGGAGCATGCAGGGTACCTCCCTCACTTAATAGTGCTGTATTTAACAGTCTGTGGCCAATGGAATAGTTCATCTTTTCCTCCTGAAGAACAGCTAATTTGGTATCTTCCTCCAGAGTCAAAACCTGCAGTGTCTTCCTGGCATTGGCATTTCCCACTCCTAGAATTTTTCTGGTATCCTCTTTTCCACAGAAACACACTCCTGAATTCCTATTCCTGATTCCCCATTGTAAAATGTAATGCTTTCCCCTAATAATTTTGCCCTCTCCCTCCATTCCCTCTCCTGCTGCTGCTGTCGCTTCAGTCGTGTTGACTCTGTGCGACCCCATAGACGGCAGCCCACCAGGCTCCCCCGTCCCTGGGATTCTCCAGGCAAGAACACTGGAGTGGGTTGCCATTTCTTTCTCCAGGCAATTTCTATAAATGATTATTTTATGATCCTATCTGACAGAGTAATGTTACCTAGGACAAAATTAATCATTTGGCAAAAATAATAATAATAATAATGTCGATCAAAGAGGAAAGAGTACAGAGTAGCTTCAAACTCAAAAACTTTTGAAATTTCTAGGACCACCTTTGGAAATTATCAGTGAAATTGAATATAGCGGGTGGATAGGAAAGAGATCGTAGTTTGTAATCAAATACAAGTCTAGTAACTGCATATATTTCCTAATGGATAGAATTTAGCTTTTACTTAAGGTGTAAAATAACTTTATATGTGTTTTTAAGAAAATTTCTTAAGAAGCAGGTGGATTTATATAATTGTATAAAACAGAGGCTTTCCATCTCCTGAATTTTCCTTATCATTACAAAATTACACATGGCCATCTTACAATATTTCAGAAATTACTATAGATAAATAGGCAGAAAAAATAATACATGAATATGACAAATAGGGTTATTCCACAGCAGATTCAAATAAACATTGAAATGTTTTTCTTATTCATCATTCTTATCAAGTAGGTTATAAAAAGTTATTTGCACAGCCTAAAAATAGAAAATTTGTAGAAACGGAATCTTGCAGAAATTTATTAAACTTTTCATTATGTAAATTGAAGAAGCAGAGCACCCACAGCTTTGACAAATGAAGATTAAGTACCCTATTTGTTTTGGTTAGTTCAGTCTCTTTCACAAGTCAGTCCCACAAGTGAGAAGGGCCCCACTCCAGGTGAAAAGACAAACATTTTTAAGCCCAGAACAAGCTAATCTGCCCATCTAAACAACCTTGCCTCACAGAGGAAGATCAAAGACACAAAGAGATCTGTAAATCTAGGCTATGAGGACTTGTGTTACTTCAGGCACATTTGAGGAAATCAGGGACATAAATCTTCTGGACTGTAGAAATAGTTCATAATCTTCTCTATGCATAACTAGAAATTATACTTAATTATTTTATGATAAAATACTCAAGGCTCAGCATGTTAGAAATGTGGTGCTCTAGTTTACAAGTATTGTGCCATGGAAAATAAACATAACAGAAAAAAAATCTTCAGAACTACTGACATTGTTTATTTAGGAGCCACTAAAAACTAGTTTTCCCTACCAAGTGAAATCTACCTCATCATACAAAAAATCAGTAATTTCTTACATAAAAAGCCATCATAATTCCCAAAGTCCTATAATATGAATTTTAAAGGTAGAAAAATTATATTATCAAAGTTTATGAATATTAATATAGAGAAACATTTCAAATGTCAAATGGGAATAGCATTAATTCTAAAACAGAGTTTGCTTATAACCTTGTAATTACAATGTATTGTTCACTTTTTCTCAATCTATAATCCTGGAAAGCAAAGTTCTTGGTTGTTTTCTTTCAGAAGCTCAAGTCAATAAAATTGTTTTATGGTGACCTTTTAAAGTAATATTTATTTTTGAAACAGTAATCTTTTTAAATTTAAAATATAGGAAAATGTAAAGAAGGGGAAAAATCATCTATAATAAGTCAAGACAGCCCCTCTTTACATTCCAGTACTGACTATGCCACTTGATTCTTGTCTGATTTTTTAACAACATATCATCAGTATTTTCTTGTAAGATGTATCATAATTTAGCTATTATAAGTAACATTTTAATTTGAATACATTTTTAATTAAAATTTTGACTGCATCCTGAGAATCTCCTTAGGAATGAGTTGTAATAATGAGAGATTGATATAGATGGTGGTGTGTGCGTGTGAAATCATTTGGTCATGTCCGACTCTGCAACCCGTGGACTGTAGCCTACTAGGCTCCTCCGTCCATGGGATTCTCCAGGCAAGAATACTGGAGTGGGTTACCATTTCCTTCTCCAGGAGAACTTCCCAACCCAGGGATTGAACCTGGGTCTCCTGCATTGGAGGCAGATGCTTTAACCTCTAGCCACTAGGGAAGCCCCAAATGGTGGTTAATGTTCTCAAAAGAAATACCCCTTATTGCTTAAAAAATATTTGTTCTGTGGTTTTAGATGTTTAAATTCATAGAAAAAGAAAAGTATACTCAAAATACAGAACAGCCACCATAAGAGCAAAGTTTGCAGAGTAATTGGAGTGGGGTACCATTGCCTTCTCCAACAGAGTAATTAGTAGCTAAAAATCACTTTTATTTAAATTTTACTTCTGTATTTTGTCTATTGCCTACCTTTCACAGTGGGCTACCCTGGTGGCTCAAATGGTAAAGAATCTGCCTGCTATGCAGAAGACCGGGGCTCTATCCTTGGGTTAGGAAGATCCCCTGGAGGAGGGCATGGCAATCCACTCCAGTATTCTTGCCTGGGGAATCCCCATGGACAGAAAAGCCTGGTAGGCTATAGTCCATGGGGTTGCAGAGTCAGACATAACTGGGTGATTAAGCACAGAGACCCTTGACAAAGAAAAACCACACTGGAAGGGGTTAAACAGGCAAGGAAGATTTTATTCAAGACTAATGCAATATGGGTAAGAGGTTGCATTCAATATCCCTGGACCAAAGTTAGGAGAGTTTTTAAGTGCTGGGATGAGCTAGTGGGAAAGTACTGAAGGACATTGGGGTGAGGTGGTCAATAAGATTAGGCCATCTGTGTCTGCCAGTTTGTACTTATAGAAGTTAGGCTCCTACCTCCCATAGAGACTAAAATCTAGGGAATCATATTTTTTTATAATTTCATTTTAGAGGAATGACACAAGGTACTTGAGAAAGAGTCCTGACTTGTAGATTTCCATCTCAAGGAGGCAGAGAAAGAATTTACAATTACAAGTTTTCTAATATAAGTGCTCTAGGAAAAGGACAGTCAGGAGCCTGGAGTCAGGAAGAAGTCTGTGTAAAATTATGTCATATTGAGGGGAAACTTAAGACCATCTTGGTCACTATCATCCATGAGGACATTGCCCTATTGTACTGATGGCTTGTTCTATAGACATGAAGCCTAAGAAAAATATATCTGTCTTAAGTAATATCACTTCCTATTAGTTTTTTCTTAATGACTGCATAATAAGAAAGGATACTCAATAGCTGTTGCTGACTGAATCCTTCTAATGATGCATAAATGCATGCAAGTACCAAGCACTCAACCCATTTTTCCTGGTGATCTCAAAAATCTTAGCTGCATGTGATAAAATTCCCACAGACCATCACTGGCCTGTGATGTGAATGAGAAATAAAACTTTAGTGCAGTAAGTTCTAAAGCTTTGTGGGGATTTCATTACTCAGTAATTACTTCTCCTAGCCCCCAACTAATCCAGCCTGGAAAAATCAGTAGGAATTCAAAAGGTGAACAAGAATAAACCTGCTAAACTTCAAGGCAAACTTTCAAGTAAAATTTTCAACTACAAGGACCATAGTTTATCTCTAAATTTAATTATTTAACCTAATAATATTCAAAATCTCAAAACAATGCCTATTTTCAACAGCTGGTAACTAGCCATATCATAGAGAGTAGATTGCTCGCATGGGCATACCATTCTAGTTAGTTGCTTTTCAGTCACTAAGCTGTGTTCAACTCTTCACAACCCCATGGACTGTAACATGCCAGGTTCCTCTGTACCCCACTATCTCCTGGAGTTTGCTCAGATTCATGTCCACTGAGTGGGTGATGCTATCAAATCATCTCATCCTCTGTCACCCACTTCTCCTGCCTTCGATCTTTCTCAGCATTAGGGTCTTTTTCCATGACACAGCTCTTTGAATCAGGTGGCCAAATTATTGGAGCTTCAGCTTCAGCATCAATCCTTCCAATGAACATTCAGGGCTGATTTCCTTTCGGATTGACTGGTTTTATCTCCTTGCAGAACAAGGGGCTCTCAGAGTCTTCTTCAGCACACATTTGAAAAGCATCAATTCTAGTTTAAAACATCAACCATTCTAATCAAAGAAACATAATAACTGCTGTACTGGGACTTCCTTGACAGTCAAGTGGTTAGGATTTCATGCTCCCAGTGCAGGAGACAAGGTTGGATGCCTGATTGGGGAACTAAGATCTTGCATGCTGTGGGCATGGCCAAAATAATAATAAATCTTTTAACCCCCAAAAATTATTGTATAGAGGAATAAATGTTGAGAGAGGGGAGATAAAACATTCAATTTATGTGTAGAGCCAGTATATAAGTATATTACTTGAAATTCCTCTAATTATTTAAGGACTCACTTATGTGAGTAAATTTAAAAAAAAATAGGCCGATTAGTGGCAATCAAAGAACAATCAAATTTTAATATGCTTGAGTTTTCTATAAAAGTGTGGATAAATTCTCCTGAAATTTTTTGAAAAAATTAGGAACTCTGTCCAAACATCTATTCCTCTAACAGACAATTCTCTCAGAAAACGCCCATCTAACCACACTTTACCAAATAATTCACCCTTTTCCCAAAAGTTGACTTTAGCTCTGCATAAAATTTATGTAATTATGTGCAGAATTCAGCATTAGTAGAGTAAAAACACACTACAAAAAACTGGGTAGTAGCATACAGACCTAGCCTTTCAGAAAGCCATTCTTTTGTAGATCCCTTTAATGGTTTTTTATATCTTTTTCAAAGCATACTTTGATTTATTATTACAACACGGCTTGTAAGAATTAAACCTTACCTTTTTTTTTAACTACGGTTTTTAATGATCTGGGAATGGTTATCTGAGATGTCCAAAACCATGGTAGCCCCATGTGAAGTATTCATTATACCTCAAACTCAGGTACTCTCATCATCTTCTCCCCAAAAGCATTTCTTTGGCTACATACCCATTTTAAAAATGGCAATGCCAATATTCCTATAATAATCATAGATGTATAAAAATGAAATAGTTACATAGATATAAAACTTAAGAGAACTCACATAAGTGATTTTTAAAGCAAAAATGGTATTATCATCCTTCTAGTTATCCTGCCTTTCAACCTCAGGTACTCTGCTATTACCTTCTATGAGAAGACCAAACTCCAAGGCCTGCTCATTCTGTAGCCATTATGTCCTCTCCCCTGTGCAACCATATTACTACCAGAGTTATCGCTCATTAAAAAAAAAAAAAAAAATTGAAAGCACAGTAAGATATAGCCCTACTGCTGCTCCTGCTGCTGCTGCTAAGTCGCATCAGTCGTGTCTGACTCTGTGTGACCCCATAGACGGCAGCCCACCAGGCTCTGCCGTTCCTGGGCTTCTCCAGGCAAGAACACTGGAATGGGTTGCCATGTCCTTCTCCAATGCATGAAAGTGAAAAATGAAAGTGAAGTTGCTCAGTCGTGTCCGACTCTTAGCGAACGCATGGACTGCAGCCTACCAGGCTCCTCTGTCCATGGGATTTTCCAGGCAAGAGTACTAAGAGTAGGGTGCCACTGCCTTCTCCAAAGATATAATTCTAAACTCCTAGAAAGACTAAAAATGAAAAAAACACACCAAGTATGTCAATGTCATTGAGAAACCAAAACTTTACAAAAGCTAGTGGGAGTATAAATTGATGCAGTGTGCTTAGAAGTCAGTTTGTAGTGAGTGGGCATTCCTGGTGGTTCAGATGCTAAAGAATTCACCTGCAATGCCAGAGACCTAGGTTTGATCCCTGGGTTGGGAAGATTGCCCTGGAGAAGGGAATGGCTATCCGCTCCAGTATTCTTGCCTAGAGAGTTCCGTGGACAGTGGGCTACAGTACATGGGGTTGCAGCGAGTCAGACACAACTGAGCGACTAACACACACACAGACTTGTACTGTGTACTACAGCTGAGTTGGTGCACACCCAGCCAATTCACACCTAAGGATATTCCACAAGTGGCAGGGAATGTGTTCACAATGTAACTTTCTTTGTTCTCTGAGAAAAGAATTAACAGAGGTAGTCATTCTTAACTAGACTACCAAAAGGATATATGCATGTACTTTTTTATTTCTTTAACACAGTCATGACTGTAATACAATTAATAAAATATTATGGCTAAATTCAACTATAATAAACTATATTAAATATGCAGCAAATTATATACATTCAATTTAATGTAACAACAAGGGTATTAGCCAGTAACGTCTTTAGTGCCCTTCTGTACTTCCTGCTGGCTTTTTTCAGTTCTTCAGGCCATTATGACCACATTGCTTGTGTCTACCATCCTACTGGGTTTTTCTTTCCTGCCTGCAATTCAACTATTTACCGGTTATTTTGTACAGTTTCCTTTTACACCAACGTAATTTATTTGTACATTAAGGTACACTATAAAGTTAAAGTGGCTCTTTATTTTTGTTGAAAAATTTAAAAAATAATTTCAAAAGTAATGCCACTTTCAGACAAAAACTAATAAAGTAAATGTTATACTGTAAGCAAAACTTTTATTTCTATTTTGAATAGATTAAAAGCTTGCTTGTTTGCAAATAAGAATCAGTATTTGTCATCATTTTGATTCTTGTAGCTTCTATTACGTTATTCATGTGACTATAAAAATTATTCTTATGAAAATCTTTTAGCATTTAGACTTAGCTCTAATCCTCATAAAATAAAGTGAATCAATATACAGAAGATTGCCACCCCAGAGGCAGATGTCTATCAATAATCTATTTGTCTTTTTTCATTTTTAACATGAAGCACAAAGCACATTTCATAGCTGGAATAATTTTCATTTTCACTGTCATAATATACTCATTAGTTCAAACTACTTGTGTTGAGAGTCAGTTGAACCAGGGGGTGATGGAAAAGAAAACAAGCTGAACAGTGTTACATGTTACATATCAATTCCACTAATTGTGACAGGAAATCAAATAACATATGCTTTATTGTGGGGGGATAATCCAGGATAATTTTTTTTGTCAACACATCTACTGCAAAAAATGGATTTCAGTTATAGTGTTTTATCTGACTGCTTTTGTTTGTAATGAATCATTTTGAAAGTGTCATGACATTTTGCTCTGTCAGATAATCAATCTGTACTTTTCCTTAATACTCATTGCAACTCAATGATCATGTCATGGCTAATAAAGGATATTGTAACAAAAAGCATGGGCTATGGGAAGATTGTGTAACTGCATGTTGGAGCTCAGAGCCTAGTTCAGCAGGCTTTCTCAGGCCACCTTTGTATACCTGGAATGGTGCTGAGGCTACAAGAGAAGAAGCAATCGTTTCTGTTTTTAAAGAACTGACCATCTAGGTAAAGAATAATGATGAATTACAAAGCAATGAAATGTTCTCTAAGAATTACTTGTTGTAGGACCCCACAGCAAAGAGTGACTAACCTGGGAGATTATGGAAAATCTATGTGGTGATTCCTACTGGATTCTCAATCTTCTTTGGGCTAGATCCTGAGAGGAATAAAGATTCCAGGCAGAAGGAAGATAGATTAGACCCCCAAAATGGACTCTCCAGGGAAGAAGAACATTATCTTGTTCTAACACCAAGGAATCCCACAAAAGACAAGACTCTTTTCAGTTTGTAAATCAAACTATGACCCCAGGAAACTCCAGTAATTCTGCGTTTATTCAGATTGGACAATTCTGAAGGAATTTATCTCATGCCAGAAAACTTAATGTATTATTAAAGCCATTAAGGCAAGGCGTTTAAGCAGAACAATTGCAAAGTGTGTCTATCGATGCACTTTGAAAGCAGCTAAAGGGCCTTTTTCTCTGGGTTTAATAATCCAATTAAAGTCTACACAGTTCGACCCTATGGAAGGAAAAAGTACTTTATTCTTTTTTTTTTTTCTTTTGTTCCTGATATTTCAAGTCCATTTATGTTGAATGTAGGATGGGCTTAGGTCTCTTCAGCTGCTTGGCCTAAGAGTAAGATGAGGGTGAAAGAGTCAGGGTAGAGACAAGAAGCTTTTTCCAGTATCATTTCATTATTTTTATTTAGGATGGATTATTTCTTTTTAAAACAAAGCAGTATATGTTACTAAGAGTGAGTTGTCAGTAATTTTCCATGGTTTGGGTTCAGATTAGGATATCATCAAATCCTCAGTGTATCATGGCCGATGACATCTCCCCCAGTGAGATTTCAGTGATGACTACAATATGTTTGACATGTGACGTTGTATAGAATTAGTATAATAAAGGACCAAGTTATTTACCTAATATGTTGTACTCAGACACTTCTTTGTTGTTCTTAAATCTAAAGGTGTTTTTAAAACCAGAAATCAGAATGTTCATGATGATATATTTTTAATACAGTTTTTAACATATGTTCACAAAGAAAATATCCCATTATCTAACACAATATCTCCTCTTCCTGGGAATCCTTATGTAGGAGATACATGTGGGGTTGTGCAAGCCAGTAGCCCAGATAGCACCTGTGGTATCATTTTCTTGACTGAAAGTGGAAACACTCTCACCTGAGTCCCATAACCAGCTGCAACAATATCTCATATCACTGTGTCCCCTATTTTGTCTCACTGCTCTTCTTTCTGTCTCTCAAACACACTGAGTAATTCGTACCTCAGGGCGCTTGTACTGCTGTTTTCCTCTACCTAGAATAACCGAATAATCTTTCATGGGGGGGGGCGGTGTGTGTGTGTGTGTGTGTGTGGTGTGTGTGTGTGTGTGTGTGTGTGTGTGTGGTGTGTGTGTGTGGGGGGTGTGTGTGTGTGTGTGTGTGTGTGTGTGTGTGTGTGTGTGTGTGTGTGTGTGTCAGCTCCTCCTGGAGCTTATTTGCCATATGGGGCAAAGTCAACAGCCCCAGGAAAGGTCTCAGCCAACAACCGGCATCAACTGCCAGATATGAGAGCAAGCCTCCAGATGATCATGCTTCCCAGCCTTTGAGCCACTCCAGCTGATTCCAATTTGAGCAGAACTAAACTATCTCTGCCAACCTCCGTCCCAATTGTGAGCAAAATATATGCTGCAATCATATTGCTGCTGATGCTGCTAAGTCGCATCAGTCGTGTCCGACTCTGTGCGACCCCATAGACAGCAACCCACCAGGCTCCCCCATCCCTGGGATTCTCCAGGCAACAACACTGGAGTGGGTTGCCATTTCCTTCTCCAATGCATCAAAGTGAAAAGTCAAAGTGAAGTCACTCAGTCGTGTCCAACTCTTAGCGACCCCATGGACTGCAGCCCACAAGGCTCCTCCGTCCATGGGATTTTCCAGGCAAGAGTACTGGAGTGGGGTGCATTGCCTTCTCTGCAATCATATTAGGCCACAAAATTTTGAAGGCATAGTAACTAGAACAGATCTTTGGTACACACACTGTATAGAATATATGTATACACACATATATATGTATGTACCACATATGTACTACATACCACAGTATGCAAGACACACACAGTTATGAGGACATGTGCATAAAATAATTATACTGCACAAGAAGTACTTGTTTTCATGCTTTCATACATAATGCTGTTTTTTTCCCATCAATATTCATATATTCACACATTTTCCCTCTCCAGAGTTCTGTATTTTTTCCTGTGGCTCCACGCTTCCATTTATGATCATTTCCTTTGCTTAAAGAATATTTTTTAGTGTTCTCTAGCTTGGGTTTGCTTGTGACAACTTTTGTCACTTTTTGTTGAAAATGTCTTAATTTTGCTTATTTTTGAAGAATATTTCATTGGGTAGGGAATTATAGATTGGAAATTATTTTCTCTTGGCACTTTGAAGAGACCATTCCATTGTCAGTCTAATTATTGCTGTGTTGAAGATATTATGTCTTTTTTCTCTAACTGGTTACAATATTGCCTCTTTGGTTTTTCAGCAGTTTGATTACATCATCTCTAAGTACAGTTGTCTTTGTATTCATCCAGCTTAGGGTTAATTGTGGCTTCTTAAATGTACTTTAAATCTTTTTTAGCAATTATCTGTTCAAGTGTAATTTTTGTCAAATCCTGTCCCTCTCTGCTCATTCTGGGACTAAAATTACATGTATAGAAATTTTTAAACATGTTTCATATAACATATGTGTTCTATGTTTTCCATCCTTTCACGTTTCTATGCTCAGTCTGAATATTTCCTTCTTATCTATCTTCCAGTTAATCAGTTCTCTCTTCTGCTGTAAGTAATCTGATATTAAACCATTCTTTGAATTCTTAATTTCAGTTATTGCCTTTTCAAACAAAAATTTCTAGAAATTCTCTACCAATTATTTTTCTTACAATTTCTACTTCTTTATCAAAACACTTGTATTTTTAACTTTAAAACATATTAATCATATTACTATAAATTCCAAGTTTGATAATATCATAATTTCAATATTTGAACCTTCTATAGGTATGTTTTGTTGTACAGGATTTTTTCTCTTGGCTTTCATTCAGTTCTTATCTTTCTATACATCTAATTACTTTAGACTGAATGCTAAATATTGTGAAATCTCTGAATAATGTTATCTTTCATCAGAGAAGATTTACAATTGTTTTGGGCACATAACTTGGCTAGTAAGAGATCACCATAATGTAATCAGGCATTGAGCTAATTTAAGACTGCTGCTGCTGCCAAGTCGCTTCAGTCGAGTCCGACTCTGTGCGACCCCATAGACAGCAGCCCACCAGGCTCCCCTGTCCCTGGGATTCTCCAGACAAGAACACTGGAGTGGGTTGCCATTTCCTTCTCCAGTACATGGAAGTGAATAGTGAAAGTGAAGTCGCTCAGTCGTGTCCGACTCCTAGCGACACCATGGACTGCAGCCTACAAGGCTCCTCCATTCATGGGATTTTCCAGGCAAGAGTACTGGAGTGGGGTGCCATTGCCTTCTGGCACATAACTTGGCTAGTAAGAGATCACCATAATGTAATCAGGCATTGAGCTAATTTAAGACTGCTGCTGCTGCCAAGTCGCTTCAGTCGAGTCCGACTCTGTGCGACCCCATAGACAGCAGCCCACCAGGCTCCCCTGTCCCTGGGATTCTCCAGACAAGAACACTGGAGTGGGTTGCCATTTCCTTCTCCAGTACATGAAAGTGAATAGTGAAAGTGAAGTCGCTCAGTCGTGTCCGACTCCTAGCGACACCATGGACTGCAGCCTACAAGGCTCCTCCATTCATGGGATTTTCCAGGCAAGAGTACTGGAGTGGGGTGCCATTGCCTTCTCCTAATTTAAGACTGGGCCTCCATTATTTTGAGGGGTGGTTTATTACAGCATACCCTTCCTCCTAGGTATCAGCCCTTTGGGATTCCAACTAAAAACTTCCAACTAAGAGGTGCTTAGCAGGGCCTCTCTACTTCAGAGAGGTCCAAACACTAGCAACACCCAGAGACTGCTAAAATCTCAGCTCAATTTATCCTTTAAGCCGAGGTTTTAACTTCATTTTCTCAGCTGCCACTTATGAATCAGCAAATGCCTCAAGGGGAAAACTAATGTCAAATATTGGACTCATTTCTAGATATTTCCTTACATATCTTCACTATCTTGCTGTCTCTCTAATGCCATTAAATATACTGCTTTTATTTATTCCAGCTTTATAGTTATTGCCAGTGGGAGGGGTGGTAGAAAACAAATTAATCTGTCATTACTAAAAATTGATCTCTAGGTGGTTTGTTCTTAAACATTGCTGCTGCTACTGCTGTTAAGTCGCTTTAGTCATGTCCAACTCTGTGTGACCCCATAGACGGCAGCCCACCAAGCTCCCTCGTCCCTGGGATTCTACAGACAAGAACACTGGAGTGGGTTGCCATTTCCTTCTCCAATGCATGAAAGTGAAAAGTCAAAGTGAAGTCGCTCAGTGTCCGACCCTCAGCGACCCCTTGGACTGCAGCCCTCCAGGCTCCTCCATCCACAGGACTTTCCAGGCAAGAGTACGTTAGATGACTGCAAAAATGTTACTTTGTTCAGAGACGACTTATTTTACCATGGATTAATGAAATCATCCCAATTCCCATTTCTTTACTTTCCTTCATATTATCTTTATTTCCTTTAGAGCATTTTCCACAATCTGAAATTGTCCTTTTATTCATTTACTTATTAATGATTTTTAATGATATATTTCTCCCAACTAGAACACAAATTCCATAAAAACAGGAAAATGAGTTTATTACTATCTTCCAATGCCCAGCACTGTGCCTAAAACATTGAATAAATATTATTTGAATGAATAAATAATTGAATAAAT
Source organism: Aepyceros melampus (assembly GCA_006408695.1). Classification (NCBI taxonomy): domain Eukaryota; kingdom Metazoa; phylum Chordata; class Mammalia; order Artiodactyla; family Bovidae; genus Aepyceros; species Aepyceros melampus. Next base: position 42,069 of record SJXQ01002477.1, read on the forward strand.
AGCTGATAATCAGCCAAGAGATTCAAAAGTTGCTTTCTACAGAGTTAACTAAATAAAAACTAAAATGTCATAGGTAACATTTTATTGATAGATGCAGTAAATGTTTTACCTATTTTTTTAATTAACTCAAAGATTAAAAAGGTTACTCAAACTGGGGTTGATAAAATTGAGAGAAATTATATCTGGATTATCTGGATTCTGTAACAGAATTCTGTTACATGGTTGATATCAACAATGTCAACCATGTAACAAGTATTAATATTTACTACTCTCCCAGATGGTACAAGATGGAAAGAATCCTCCTGCCAGTGCAGGACATGCAAGACATGCAGTTTCAATCCCTGGGTAGGGGAGATCCCCCTGGAGAAGGGAATGGTAGCCCATGCCAGCGTTCTTGCCCTGGAGAATTCCTTAGACAGAGAAGCCTGGCAGGCTACAGTCCATGGGGTGACAAAGAGTCAGACACGACTGACCATGTACATGCCACACACAACTGTTTCAGTTCAGTTCAGTTCAATTCAGTCTCTCAGTCATGTCTGACTCTTTGCGACCCCATGAATCGCAGCACGCCAGGCCTCCCTATCCATCACCAACTCCTGGAGTTCACTCAGACTCACGTCCATTGAGTCAGTGACGCCATACAGCCATCTCATCCTTGGTCGTCCTCTTCTCCTCCTGCCCCCAATCCCTCCCAGCATCAGGATCTTTTCCAGTGAGTCAACTCTTCACATGAGGTGGCCAAAGTACTGGAGTTTTAGCTTCAGCATCATTCCCTCCAAAGAAATCCCAGGCCTGATCTCCTTCAGAGTGGACTGGTTGGATCTCCTTGCAGCCCAAGGGACTCTCAAGAGTCTTCTCCAACACCACAGGTCAAAAGCATCAATTCTCGGTGCTCAGCTTTCTTCATAGTCCAACTCTCACATCCATACATGACCACATGAAAAACCATAGCCTTGACTAGACAGACCTTAGTCAGCAAAGTAATGTCTCTGCTTTTGAATATACTATCTAGGTTGGTCATAACTTTTCTTCCAAGGAGTAAACATCTTTTAATTTCATGGCTGCAGTCACTATCTGCAGTGATTTTGGAGCCCCCCAAAAAAAAGTCTGACACTGTTTCCACTGTTTCCCCATCTATTTCCCATGAAGTGATGGGACCAGATGCCATGATCTTCGTTTTCTGAATGCTGAGCTTTAAGCCAACTTTTTCACTCTCCTCTTTCACTTTCATCAAGAGGCTTTTTAGTTCCTCTTCCTTTTCTGCCATAAAGGTGGTGTCATCTGCATGTCTGAGGTTATTGGTATTTCTGCTGTCAATCTTGATTCCAGCTTGTGCTTCTGCCAGCCCAGCGTTTCTCATGATGTACTCTGCATATAAGTTAAATAAGCAGGGTGACAATATACAACCTTGATGTACTCCTTTTCCTATTTGGAACCAGTCTGTTGTTCCATGTCCAGTTCTCACTGTTGCTTCCTGACCTGCATATAGGTTTCTCAAGAGGCAGGTCAGGTGGTCTGGTATAGCTATTACACTCTGTGCTAACAACATCCTTTCTCTGCAAACCATGAGGAGCCATGGAAGCATTTGAAAACCAGAACCGTACTACAGTGCTTCTTAAATCACTAGGTATTCAAAAGCAGAGACATTACTTTGCCGACTAAGGTCTGTCAAGGCTATGGTTTTTCCTGTGGTCATGTATGGATGTGAGAGTTGGACTGTGAAGAAGGCTGAGCACAGAAGAACTGATGCTTTTGAACTGTGGTGTTGGAGAAGACTCTTGAGAGTCCCTTTGACTGCAAGGAGATCCAACCAGTCCATTCTGAAGGAGATCAACCCTGGGATTTCTTTGGAAGGAATGATGCTAAAACTGAAGCTCCAGTACTTTGGCCACCTTATGCGAAGAGTTGATCATTGGAAAAGACCCTAATGCTGGGAGGGATTGGAGGCAGGAGGAGAAGGGGACAACGGAGGATGAGATGGCTGGATGGCAACACGGACTCAATGGACGTGAGTCTGAATGAACTCTGGGAGTTGGTGATGGACAGGGAGGCCTGGCATGCTGTGATTCATGGGGTTGCAAATAGTCAGACACGACTGAGCGACTGAACTGAACTGAACTGAACTGATTGTGGCCACCATTATTCTCTCTCCAGAGTACTCTGCAATTAAAACTACTAATTCAGTTGCAAAATAATTTTCTTCTTCAACATTTCTTTTCTGCATCTCCCTACTTCATAGCTCTGAAAGTGTCTTTTAAGGAATCTACTTTTAAAATTTCTTTTGAAAAATCTCTCTTACTGTCAGAGCTGTTGTGTGTGTGTGTCCATATGCATGTATGTATGTGAGGGGTAAGGAGAGAGATAGAGGGAACAAAATGGCAAGGACTCTGAAATATATTGTTAATGAACTCACTCTAAATAAGCCGGACATTCAATTTTCCTGAGTCTTTGAACCATGCTCAAGAGGACAAGGACATTTAAATCAAAGTTTGTTTTTATTTCTTGTAATATTCAGGGAGAAAAATGTCTTGTAGCTAACCTGAAACCTTGTGTGAAAAACATGAAGAGCCAGTTCTTGGAGTCTACTTACAAGATCTACATCTGGGTAGGCTGTGATAGCTGTGATAAGGCACTGCGAGTTTGTGCCAAGTCAGAACCTCAGTGAACCTTTTCTTCATACCAAAGGGAAGGTGAGCTTTAGGTTTACCACAGCACAGTAATTCTTTCTAGGTACTAACCAGAGATAGGCCTTCCAGAGTGAGGATGCTTTACCTACTTTTCTGGAAGACTTAGTTCTTTTCTATTCCATCTGGATGAGTAATAAAAAGGAAAGATGCTGGAGTTAACCTAACGTATACTGATTACTGTAGGAAGACTGATGGAGGAAGTAAAAGACAAAAACAACTCACGCTTCATTCCTACTGTTTTAGTACAAAATTCAGCTTCAAGCCTATTAAAGGTAAAGCTTGAGCCAGTGCTTGAACCTTGGCCAGAAATCAAAATTTTAGAATAGAGGTCATCAACTGGTAGCCTGTGGACTGAATTGATCCACACGTGATGTTGTTTTTGGCTGGCGAAGTATTCTTTAAAAATTGAATGTAATACCTAAAGGATTGGAAATGTGTCCTTCACTCCACCAAATCTCCCATAGTGCCTAGTATTTTATACCACACATGAGTCACTCAATCATGATGCATGCCTGGCCTCCATAGCCATTTCAGATTGCAATTTCAATTTTAGAATGTATGTATTCAGGTTTCTAAAATATATGAAATTATCTTTTCAAAATGAAATGTACCAATTAGTTATAGATATTGAATAATGATAATTATAATTTTTATCCCAAAGGAAATATTCAATATATTCAATCACTTAGATGCCAGAAGAGGTGAAATGCACAATCTAGAATTAAAAGATGGAACACAGGTTCAACTTTGTTTTATTTTGTTGGATTGCCTGAAGTCTCCCAAAATCATAAAATTTATATATCATTATAATTTTCACTCTAATTTGGTTTTATAATTTATCTGCACAATAGGAATAACAAATAAACATAAGATCTCAGTGGCATATAATAAGAAGCATATGTGCTCAAGAGTCTATGGGTTGGCTAACTGATTCTGCTGATTTCAGTTGGGCCCAGTGGGGCTCAACTATGTGTCTGTTGGCAGGTCAAATGGGAACAGGCTGGTCTAAAATAATCTTAGTTAAGACAACCAGTCTCTCACATGCCAGCAGATTAACCTTGGTAGCAGAGTCCCGAAAGACAAAAGAGAACAGCAGAAGCCTTCTTGAGGTCTAGGTTTAAAAGCTAAATATTATCATATCATGAAATTGGCCAGAGTAAGCCACATGGCCAGGCCAGATACAGGGGTTGGAAAAGCAGACCTCATCTTTCAATGTAAAGTCATATCTCAAAAGGCGCATTAGGGAGGAGTGGAAAACAAAGGCCATAAAAAAAAAATCAGTCTACCAAGGTAGTACTTTCTGTAACTCTTTTTTCAATATACCAAAGATCCTTAAAAATATATAATGCCCTCAACCCATTTCTTGGGAAAATTTTCACATTTAATAGCACAGGATTTTAATATTGCCATAGAGTCAAGAATTCCTGTTTTAAGAATATGTTTGAGATTTATAACTTCAAACCTCACGTAAAGACTAAAGAGGTTAAGAAAAACAAAATAATTTAGTGGAGAACCAGAAATAAGTATTTCCTCAGCTACCATTCTGATTTTCTTGAAACCTTGCTGGTTGTGTGTGTGGATATTTCTGTATATGTATGTATGTGTGTACATGTGTGTGTGTGTGTCTACATGTGTGTACGTGTGTGTGTGTGTAGGTTATCTTCCATCTGGAATATAGTAATAATTCCTAAAAATTCTGCTTCCAATCTGGAAACCCCTCCAATACATCTTGCTCACAGCTGCCAAAATGACCCTTAAAATGATATCTGACTACACAACTCCACTTCAAACCCTTCAGTGATTCTTATTCCCTCAGGATAAAGTCCCACACCTTGGTTCAACATCATATGTGAGCACACACCTCACATCGCCCAGAACCATCTGGTTTCTCCCCATATCTAATCTCCTTTCTCGCCACCTCCACACACTCCTTCTGTTTCAACTGCACCTCAACATTCTAACGTGCTTTCTGTATCAAATCTTTGAGACTTTGTGATGCTATTCTCAGTTGTTGCCTATGAAATTTTTACTTTAAACTTTTTTTTGTATTGGAGTATAGCTGATTGGATTTCCCTGGTGGCTCAGTGATAACAAATCCACTTGCAAAGCAGGATATGTACATAGATGCAGGCTGAGTCTCTGAATCGGGAATATTCCCTGGAGAAGAAAGTGGCAATCCAGTCCAGTATTCTTGCCTGGGAAATCCATGGACAGAGGAGCATGGTGGGCTGCAGTCCATGGGGTCGCAAAGAGTCAGACATGACTGAGCAACTGAACATGCATAGCCATTAACAATGTTGTGATAGTTTCAGGTGAACAGTGAAGGGACTCAGTCATACATACACATGTACCCATTCTCCCCTAAACTCCCCTCCCATCCAGGTTGTCACATAGCATTGAGCAGAATTCCATGTACTGTACAGTAGGTCTTTGCTGGTTATCCATTTTAAATATAGCAGTGTATACACGCTACCTATGAAATTGGTGAAAACTTTAAAAATGGCTAAGATGCAGGGAAATAGATATTTTACACCTGTGGATAAAAGAAGTCTAAATTATTGCCAACTTTCTGGAAAATAATTTGGCAATATCCAAATCTTTATTTTATAATATATTTCTGTTTTAGAGGGAAGAGCACATTAAACTTAGATCTTCCTCCTTCAATTTCTATTCTAAAACTATTAGAATAAGAATGAGAGCAGTAAAGTGAAATTCAACTGAAATTTACTGGTAAGAAACATTGTTAAATAAATGATTGTTCATTTAACAATAAACAATAAATTATTGTTAAATAAATGAGATCCTAAGTATTATAATTAATAAGTATCATATAGCCAGAAAGCCCAGAAATACACGTTTTTAACCACTGAAAATGTCTTACTCCTAAAAAGGAAGGAGATTTTTTCAGTATCTCTTCCAAGTATCAGAACATATATTAAAAGAAAGCTAAAATCTTATAACCTATATGAGCAAGAAATGACCTTAAAAAGCCAAGCTATTACTAGAAATGGCCTTCGAGCCATCCTGTGCCTCCCTGGGCTCTCATTAAAGTTATATATATATATATATATATATATATAAGATCCATAGTGAAGGTCAGTCTGCTGTACTGAGTAAATGGAATGTGAATGCCCCTTCCCATTTGGTTGTGAGATGGACTTGGACCAATCCTCAAAATGAAACAAGTTCAAAGTTTTCGAGAGTGGAAATAATGTTGTTAGCCTCTTAGTGAGGTTTGCAGTTTGCTGCTGAGTCCCTTCTGATGAGTCAGGTGGAAAGCCTGAGCTGGAAAAAGTTGAATGATGGGCAGTGATAGACTAATATGACCAGAGTATTCACAGAGATGATGAGACATCTTCCGACCCTCTGGCTCAGTAACTACAAATCTCTGTCATCAGATAAAGGGAGAGAGAAGGAGCTGACTGACTGCCTTTTGAAACTGACCTCACATAACCCCATTCACTTCCACCCTATGGGGTAAACTATTCAACCAATCCTTAAAACTTGTCTCTTCAATGAGAACTTTGGATGATAAACTAAAAAAGAAAAAAAAAATCTATTTTTAAGCAAGGTTTATGGAATGTACACACTCCAAAGTTTATTTGGGTCAAATAGAAGCAAATTGTAAACCTACAGTTGACATTGATATTTTTTCTATACTTACATTGTTTACACAGCACTTTTCATAAATATAAACAATTTGCTTCAGCATATAGTCTCTGAAGTGTGGGCATTTGAGGAAGGCACTTACTGATAAATAATTTATTTTTTTTTACTATTAGCCAGTGTGTTCTATAGAGCCGAAAATTAGATCTTAACAGCTTAGGAACCAAATGTAGGGAGATATTTCTTAAACTAGAACCTAACTTACGATATGCCCATACAAGAAGCCATATACTAATTTTATGGTAAAGCATTAGTAGTAGTATTATAAAGAGATATCAAAAGAGGAGAAAAAACTTCTTTCTACTCTCAGAGGAAAATTGACCAGGATATATAGATACAAACCTATAACAGGATTAATGTTCAAAATCACTAAATGGTGTTTGGGAGGAAAAAAAACCTAAAATCTATTTCTTTTATATATATTCTATTACCATTTCTGTTTTTCAAGAACAAATAGATTTTCCATTACCAATGCAATTTGAGTTCGGTTCAGCCACTCAGTCATGCCCGACTCTTTGTGACCCCATGGACTGCAGCACACCAGCCTTCCCTGTACATCAATAAATTCTGGAGCTTACTCAAATTCATGTTCATCGAGTCTGTGATGCCACCCAACCATCTCATCCTCTGTCATTCCCTCTCCTCCCACCTTCAATCTTTCCCAGCTCAGGGTCTTTTCCAAAGAGTCAGTTCTTTGAATCAGGTGACCAAATTATTGGAGTTTCAGCTTTAGCATCAATTCTTCCAATGAGTATTCAGTACTGATTTATTTTAGGATGGACTGGTTGGATCTCCTTGCAGTCCAAGGGACTCTCATTAGTCTTCTCCAACACCACAGTTCAAAAGCATCAGTTCTTTGACACTCAGCTTTCTTTATAGTCCAACTCTCACATCCATGCATGACTACTGGAAAAGTCATAGCTTTGCCTAGATGGATCTTTCTTGACAGAGTAATGTCTCTGCTTTTCAATATGCAGTCTAGGTTGGTCACAGCTTTTCTATCAAGGAGTAAGCATCTTTTAATTTCATAGATGCAGTCACCATCTGCAGTGATTTTGGAGCCCCTCAAAATAAAAATCTGACACTGTTTTCATTGTTTCTTCATCATTTGCCATGAAGTGATGGGACTACATGCCATGATCTTAGTTTTCTGAATGTTGAGTTGTAAGCTAACTTTTTCACTCTCCTCTTTCACTTTCATCAAGAGGCTCTTCAGTTCTTCACTTTCTGCCATAAGGGTGGTGTCATCTGCATATCTGAGGTTATTGATATTTCTCCCGGCAATCTTGACTCCAGCTTGTGCTTCATCCAGGCCAGCATTTCTCATGATGTGGCTCAGCTGGTAAAGAATCTTCCTGCTAATGTAGAAGACCTGGGTTCTATCCCTGGGTTGGGAAGATCCCCTGGAGAAGGGAAAGGCTACCCACTCCAGTATTCTGGCCTGGAGAATTCCATGGACTGTATAGTCCCTGGGGTCGCAAAGAGTCGGACACAAGTGAGACTTTCACTCTCACTTTCACTCATTCTGCATATAAATTAAATAACCAGGATGACAATATACAGCCTTGATATAATCCTTTCCCAATTTGGAACCAGTCTGTTGTTCCATGTCTGGTTCTAATGATTGCTTCTTGACCTGCATACAGATTTCTCAGGAGGCAGGCCAGGTACTCTGGTATTCCTGTCTCTTAAGAATTTTCAACAGTTTATTGTAATACACACATTCAAGGCTTTGGCACAGTCAACAAGGCAGAATTATCCTAAAAGATGATGCTGTGAAAGTGCTGTACTCAATATGTCAGCAAATTTGGAAAACTCGGCAGTGGCCACAGGACTGGAAAAGGTCAGTTTTCATTCCAACAAAGAAAGGCAATGCCAAGGAATGCTCAAACTACCACACAATTGCACTCATCTCACATGCTAGTAAAGTAATGCTCAAAATACTCCAGCCAGGCTTCAGCAATACGTGAACCGTGAACTTCCTGATGTTCAAGCTGGTTTTAGAAAAGGCAGAGGAACCAGAGATCAAATTGCCAACATCCATTGGATCATGGAAAAAGCAAGAGAGTTCCAGTAAAAACATCTACTTCTGCTTTATTCACTATGCCAAAGTCTTTGAATGTGTGGATCACAATAAACTGTGGAAAATTCTGAGAGAGATGGGAATACCAAACCACCTGACCTGCCTCTTGAGAAATCTGTATGCAGGTCAGGAAGCAACAGTTAGGACTGGACATGGAACAACAGACTGGTTCTAAATAGGAAAAGGAGTATGTCAAGGCTGTATATTGCCACCCTGCTTATTTAATTATGCAGAGTACATCATGAGAAACGCTGGGCTGGCAGAAGCACAAGCTGGAATCAAGATTGCCAGAAGAAATATCAATAACCTCAGATATGCAGATGACACCACTCTTATGGCAGAAAGTGAAGAAGAATTAAAGAGCTTCTTGATGAAAGTGAAAGAGGAGAGTGAAAAAGTTGGCTTAAAGCTCAACATTCAGAAAACTAAGATCATGGCATCTGGTCCCATCACTTCATGGCAAATAGATGAGGAAACAGTGGCTGACTTTAGTTTGTTGGGCTCCAAAATCACTGTAGATGGTGACTGCAGCCATGAAATTAAAAGACACTTACTCCTTGGAAGGAAAGTTATGTCCAAACTAGACAGCATGTTAAACAGCAGAGATATTACTTTGACAACAAAGGTCAGCTAGTCAAGGCTATGGTTTTTCCAGTAGTCATCTATGGATGTGAGAGTTGGACTGTGAAGAAAGCTGAGTGCTGAAGAATTGATGCTTTTGAATTGTGGTGTTGCAGAAGACTCTTGAGAGTCCCTTGGACTGCAAGGAGATCCAACCAGTCTATCCTAAAGGAGATCAGTCCTGAGTGTTCACTGGAAGGACTGATGTTGAAGCTGAAACTCCAATACTTTGGCCACCTCATGCAAAGAGCTGACTCATTTGGAAAGACCTTGATGCTGGAAAAGACTGAGGGCAGGAGGAGAAGGGGATGACAGAAGATGAGATGGTTGGATGGCATTACTGACTCAGTGGACATGAGTTTGGGTAACCTCCGGGAGTTGGTGATGGACAAGGAGGCCTGGTGTGCTGCCGTTCATGGGGTCGCAGAGTCGGACACGACTGAGTGACTGAACTGAACTGACTGAACTGAGATGTTTTTCTGGAACTCTCTTGCTTTTTCTATCATCCAGCAGATGTTGGCAATTTGATTTCTGGTTCCTCTGCCTTTTCTAAATCCAGCTGGAACATCTGGAAGTTCTCAGTTCACATACTACTGAAGCGCGGCTTGGCAAATGTTGAGCATTACTTTGCTAGCATGTGGGATGAGTGCAATTGTGTGGTAGTTTGAACATTCTTTGGCATTGACTTTCTTTGGGATTGGAATGGAAACTGACCTTTTCCAGTCCTGTGGCTACTGCTGAGTTTTCCAAAGTTGGTGGCATATTGAGGGCAGCACTTTCACAGCATCATCTTTTAGTATTTGAAATAGTTCTACTAGAATTCCATCACCTCTGCTAGCTTTGTTCATAGTGATGTTACCTAAGGCCCCCTTGACTTCACACTCCAGGATGTCTGGCTCTAGGTGAGTGATCACATCATCGTGGTTATCTGGGTCGTGAAGATCTTTTTTGTATAGTTCTTCTGTGTATTCTTGGCACCTCTTCTTAATATCTTCTGCTTCTGTTAAGTCCATTATGTTTCTGTCCTTATTGTGCCCATCTTTGCATGAAATGTCCCCTTGGTATTTCTAATCTTCTTGAAGAGACCTCAAGTCTTCCCCATTCTATTGTTTTCCTCTGTTTCTTTGTATGATCACTGAGAAAGGCTTTCTTATCTCTCCTTGCTATTTTTGGAACTCTGCATTCAAATGGGTATATCTTTCCTTTTCTCTTTTGCCTTTTGCTTCTCTTCTTTTCATAGCTATTTGTAAGGCCTCTTCAAACAACCATTTTGCCTTTTTGCATTTCTCTTTTTTGAGGGTGATCCTAATCACTGCCTTCTGTACAATGTCACAAACCTCCATCCATAGATCTTCAGGCAATCTGTCCATCAGATCTAATCCATTGAATCTGTTTGTCACTTCATCTGTATACCATAAGGGATTTGTTTTAGGTCATACATGAATGGTCTATTGGTTTTCCCTACTTTCAATTTAATTCTGAATCTGGAAATAAGGAGTTCATAATCTGAGCCACAGTCAGCTACTGGTCTTGTTTTTGCTGACTATATATAGCTTCTCCATCTGGTGGAGTAGAAGGATGTGTGCTCATCTTCCCCTCGAGAACTCCTAAATTACAAATTGCTGCTGAACAACCGCTGACAGGACAATGTTGGATCCCACCAAAAAAAGATACCCCACATCCAAGGGCAAAGGAGAAGCCCCAGTAAGATGGTAGAAGGGGAAAAATCATGTTTAGAGTCAAATCCCATACCTGCCAGAGATGCTCGGTGGGCTCAAACAGTGCAATTTAGGAGTTATTTGTTTAACCTGGAATATAATCTATTATGTATTAAACTGGAGTTGGAAACAACCATCCCCAAGCTGTAACAATACTCCAAAAGAGCTGGTCAGTGAAGATGGAGCCCAGCTCACTAAATCTGCCTGCAGGACTGTTTTTTCCATTTCTGAGTTAGAGTTATACCTTAATCTCCTATACAAAAAACAAATCATTTAGAAATTAAAGAGGAAAAAAGCTTACAAGCTAGAAAGATAATTTTTCCTTCATGTGAAAGTTTGCTGTTTTCAATATTTTAATACAAAAGGACTCTCCTATTACCCAGTGGGGAAGGAGAATTCTATGATGATCCCCAAGACTCCCTTTGAGGGAGCAGGACCTGCAAACTTGATAGGATATCACACCTATAAGTAGGTTGGGTTATATGGAAAAGGTGAAAGGATTTTGCACAAGGAATTAGGGTCCCTAATCAGGTTAAATTCATTAAAAGGGAGATTATCCTAGGTGAGGTTCACCTAATCCAACAAGCCTGTTATTTAAAAAGAGAGAGTCTAGAGATCTGAGACAGGAGAAGTCAAGAGAATTCTCCAGCTGGCCTTGGAGAAACAAATAGTCATATGTGAATTGCATTTGAACATACAATCTGGGCACGGAGCTCTTCAGTCCTATGGCTGCAAGTCATTGCATTCTGCCAGCAACCTGAATGTGCTTGGAAGAGGACTCCAAAACACAGGTGAGATTACAGGCCCAGCTGATATTTTGATTTTAATTGAGTGAGATGCTAAACAGAGCCAATTCATACCTTGACTCCTAACTTACAGAAACTGTAAAATAATAATGTATATTGTCTTAAGCTATTAAATATGTAATTCATTGTACAACAATGAAAACTAATACACCCAGTAAGTTGTTGGTTGAGTTCTAAGGTATATTCTTGAATGGAAAGGACATTAGAAGTCTAAATTTTTATCCAGTTATGTAAATAATTTCCTGGTTAGATAAATTACTTTCCTGATTAGAGAAATTAACTTCTTTTCTCCTTGACAATCTCCTTTATAATACATGGAAGAACTATGTGTAGCTTTAAGGAGCAGTTCCCATGGTCCATCCATTTCCTTTGCTTATACAAGTGGCTGGAATCAACATGAGCAGACAGGAGTATGATAGCACAAACTGGTCCACTTTGCAATACACAGGACTACATGGTGCTTAGCTAGAGTTAACTGGTCCAAAAGTAGGTTTGAGATTTAAATATCCAATTTTGCTTGCTGCTGCTGCTAAGTCGCTTCAGTCGTGCCGACTCTGTGCGGCCCCATAGATGGCAGCCCACCAGGCTGCCCCGTCCCTGGGATTCTCCAGGCAAGAACACTGGAGTGGGTTGCCATTTCCTTCTCCAATGCATGAAAGTAAAAAGTGAAAGTGAAGTCACTCAGTCGTGTCCGACTCTTAGCGACCCCATGGACTGCAGCCTACCAGGCTCCTCCGTCCATGGGATTTGCCAGGCAAGAGTACTGGAGTGGGGTGCCATCGCCTTCTCCCCAATTTTGCTTATTAAGATGTATATCACTGACTGGGATTGAAATAATGGATGTGGAAACATTTTAGACAGCCAATTATAAATAGAAAGTAATTTACAAATTCATATAACTTTGTGATGGGATTCTGAAGATCTAGGTGTACAGTCTATCTCTGCCACTAACTCATTGTGTCATCTGAGGCAAGGCCTGAATCTCTATACATAATTTTTACAGTACATTATTAGAAAAAATTATTTAAAGCCCTTCTAGTGCAAATATTCTACGATTGTGTTAGTTCATAACTACTTGTTTCATTAGATCTGAGCCTGCTATATCTCAGATGACTGTTTTGGTCTACCCACTAGAAATACTGGTTTTACTTTTCATTTTCTCTAAATGAAGAGTTTCCTTCATAGCTCAGTCAGTAAAGAATCTGCCTGCAATACAAGAGACCTGGGTTCAATTCCTGGGTCAGGAAGATCCCCTGGAGAAGGAAAGGGCACCCCACTCCAGTATTCTTGCCTGGAGAATCCCATGGACAGAGGACCTTGGTGGGCTACCGTCCATGGGATCGCAAGAGTCAGACACGACCAAGTGACTAAACCACCAAATGAGGAGTAGCATTGATGAAAGCAACCCATAAAAGTGCCATTATAACCTCTTGGCATCCACCCAACTAGCGCCTGAGGAAAAAAAATATGAGTGGCTAATGAGGAGAGGACTATAAAGGCACCAACAGGAGATTAAATAGGGATAAGAAAACAAAGGCTACAGAGACAGGAATTATACATGTAAAGGTAAAACTAAAAACTTCCAAAAGCTCATTTCCTTCCAGAGAAGGAATTCCAGAGATGAAATTATTCAAGAGACCCATATAGAGAGGACTTTATGTAGATTCCAATATCTAAGAAGGAGAAGACAATGGCACCCCACTCCAGTACTCTTGCTTGGAAAATCCCATGGACAGGAGAGCCTGATGGGCTGCCATCTATGGGGTCGCACAGGGTCCGACACGACTAAAGCGACTTAGCAGCAGCAGCAATATCTAAGAAACCTATGAACAGCCCTCTAGCCTACCTACAACATAATTTAGAACATCCTTAGAAAAATATAGGATATACAGATTTCACTTACAAGATTCTCCCCTTATTAGAGAACAATTAGTCTCTAAGAGACACCCTAAAATGATAATATCACTAAGATCCTAGAAGACAGTCAATGTTTAATAACTTGTTTGCATTATCTAGAATATAACTGCATAAAAATCCTTTTTAAAGTCCTACTGCAGATGAATGCTATTTAATAAGATCTGTAAATAATACCACCAAGGAAAGAACAATTCAACCATCTGTTCCTTTGAAACATGAGTGAGCACATCTTAACAAATCTTAAAATAAGTTGATAGAGAATGCCTTGAGCGATATAGGGTAACTATGCTGTCCTCTAAAGAAATCTAACTCCTATTTCCAGTTTTTTAAGAAATTTCCACACTGTTTTCCATAGTACTGCCATACAACCCAGCAACTCATTGCTGGGCATACACACCTAGGAAACCAAAATTGAAAGAGACACGTGTACCCCAATGTTCATCACAGCACTGTTTACGATAGCCAGGAGATGGAAGCGACCTAGATGCCCATTGGCAGACAAATGGATAAGAAAGCTGTGGTACATATGCACAGTGGAATATTCCTCAGCCATTAAAAGGAATGCATTTGAATCAGTCCTAATGAGGTGGATGAAACTGGAGCCTGTTATGCAGAGTGAAGTAAGTCAGAAAGAAAAACACCGATACAGTATACTAACACATATTATATGGAATTAGAAAGATGCTAACAATGACCCTATAAGCGAGACAACAAGAGACACAGATGTAAAGAACAGTCTTTTGGACTCTGTAGGACAAGGTAAGGGTGGGATGATTTGAGAGGGTAGTGTTGAAATGTGTGTATTATCATATGTGAAGCAGATCGCTGGTCCAGGTTCAACGCATGAGACAGGGTGCTCAGAGCTGATACACTGGGATGACCCTGGGGGATGGGATTGGGAAGAAGGTGGGAGGGGGGTTCTGGATGGGGAACACATGTGTGCCCATGGCTGATCCATGTCGATGTATGGCAAAAACCACTACAATATTGTAAAGTAATTAGTCTCCAATTAAAATAAATTAATTTAAATTTAAAAACTAAATTAAAAATAAAAGAAATATAACTCCTAAGATCCCTGACACCTCAAGGTGTGTCAATCAAAAGCAAACTACTTGTAATTTTCAACAGCATCAATTTTAAATGATCTGATAACTAAAAGGGAAGTAAACATATTCTTATTAATAAATGTTTCAATATAAAGTGCATGGAAGATATAATTCATACCATCTATGTCTGCAGGGTTCTTGATTGGGGCGGGGGGGGGCATTGTCTAAATCACAGATACTAACAATATTGTTAAGAACTAAGACAAGAACTTTGAACTTCATAGTACCAATAAAATTTACAGTTCAATAGAGAGAAAGCTGTTATTTCCCCTGGATTTCAGCCTAGCTTTCTATAGTAGATAAAAGTAAATGCCATATTGAGAAACTCTTTTGTGGAAGAAGGTGCTAAATCTCCAATTACATCTCAAAAAGAAAAAAAATAAAGTCAGTAGTTACTCATCATAGAAAATGACATATATGTTGAGATCAAGAATCAGCCACCTGCCTGGGACATAGAGTGAGAGAAAGATTTTTAAAAATCTATCTTAGAGTCTGTGATATCATAAATTTGATAAGAAAAATGACAGAGATTAATACATAGCATAGCTGCACGGTCAGAGCTAAAATTAATGGCCTTCCGAGTTCTTTTCCAATCTCTCATGAGTGTCCAAAATAGTCCTTTTGAAATCTACAAAGTCTCACATTGCATTCTAGGGTCATGAGGCAAAAAATCAATTATGAAACAATTTTGCAAGCCATTTTTAATTTTATACAGTAAAAATCACAAGTATGTATGTATATAGATATATGTGTACATGCATATGTGTATGTAAACATAAATAATTTTTTACAAAATTGTTACCTTTCATACCCTACTCTTTGAATCTTCATGGCCTTAAGCTTTGACTATCATGACAACTCATAATTTGGAGTTCTATCTGTGAAATACTTCCTTCTCAGATATAGACAACAAAATCTAAATGACAAAGACAAACTGCAGGCAAACTAGAGAAGGATAGAAAAACTATTTTGAAAGCAAAATTTAAAGAGACCTACAGACACGAAAAAGGGAAAGAAATGATTATTATAAACATTGGGCAAGTGTAAAAAGATGATACATGCTCATAAAGAGTCTGTATTCTGTGAAAAATGCAGAGGAATTTTGAGGAGTGAATGGCAAGGATTAGCTATTTCTGATATATACTTTCTTGCCAGTTAGAGAGCCATCTTTAAATGAATAGAATAATTAATGAGTCACAGCACATTAAAAATTGAAAGTTTATAAATTTAAACAAATTGAAGCTTATTTTAAGTCCAAAGAAATAGTTTTCTGATTTATCACATAGTCCACTTTATCCCTACACAAAGGTAGGCATACCTGTGTTGGAAAAAAGTGAAAAATTAGCAAGTTTGTTCTTTTGATACTCAAATAAATATTGCATTTATTTACTGTAGTGACTGGGAACAACTGGAAAATTCTACTTCAGAAAAAGTCAGTGGGAAGGATAAGGTTAGGAGTAGTGTATATAGCATGGGCTTCCCAGGTAAGTGGTAAAGAACATGTCTGCCAATGCAGGAGATGCCAGAGCTGCAGGTTCAATCCCTGGGTCATTCACATAGACCCAGGTGCCCACCCCCAAGGTGAATGAGGCAGAAAAGGCCTCTGGGTTTGGTGTAGCTTCATCATAACCAGCCATGAGATTACTAGGTCCTTACCTGTGCCTTGTCAGCAGACATCATCTACCTCATTCCCAAAGGCTAGTTCTTGTCTGTCTTTTAAACTGAGGTGTGGTGAGGTAAAGACACTTCCCCAAGGTCTCACAAGATCTCAAGTGGCAGAGTGAAGACCTGTCAGGATATCTGGCCTGAACCACCATGCCCCCAGACTGCACAGGAGTCAAGAGTACAAGTATTAGGAAAGTGCTAGTCATTCAATCATGTCTGAACCTCTGTGACCCCATGGACTGTAGCCCACCAGGCCCTTTCATCCATGGGATTCTCCAGGCAAGAATACTAGAGTGGGTTGCCATTTCCTTCTCCAGGGGATCCTCCTGACCAAGGGATTGAACCCAGGTCTCCTGAATCGCAGGCACATTCTTCACTGTCTGAGCCACGATGTTATTGGCAGGTATTAGGAACAGCACACTAACAGAAACAAGGATGGCTGCCAAGAGTCTGGGAGGGAAAGAAAACAACTTCAACATCAGAATTGTAGCATCCTTCAGAGCGCTGATGGGCTTTCCCAGTGGTTCAATGGTAAAGAATTCGCCTGCAATGCAAAAGCCACAAGAGACATGGGTTTGATTCCTGGGTCAGGAAGATCCCCTGGAGAAAGAAATGGCAACCCACTCCAGTATTATTGCCTGGAGAATCCCACGGACAGAGGAGCCAGGCAGGTTATAGTCCATATGGTCGCAAGATCAGACATGACTTAACAACTAAGCCACCACCACCATCAGAGCTCTGAAGAGGATCCAGAGTTAATAAACTTCAGTTCAGTTCAGTCCCTCAGTCGTGTCTGACTCTTTGTGACCCCATGAATCACAGCACGCCAGGCTTCCCTGTCCATCACCAACTCCCGGAGTTCACCCAGACCCACGTCCATGGAGTCAGTGACGCCATCCAGCCATCTCATCCTCGGTCGTCCCCTTCTCCTCCTGCCCCCAATCCCTCCCAGCATCAGAGTCTTTTCCAAGAGTCAACTCATGAGGTGGCCAAAGTACTGGAGCTTCAGCTTCAGCATCATTCTTTCCAAAGAAATCCCAGGGCTGACCTCCTTCAGAATGGACTGGTTGGATCTCCTTGCAGTCCAAGGGACTCTCAAGAGTCTTCTCCAACACCACAGTTCAAAAGCATCAATTCTTTGCTGCTCAGCCTTCTTCACAGTCCAACTCTCACATCCATACATGACTACTGGAAAAACCATAGCCTTGACTAGATGGACCTTAGTTGCCAAATTAATATCTCTGCTTTTGAATATGCTATCTAGGTTGGTCATAACTTTTCTTCCAAGGAGTAAGCATCTTTTAATTTCATGGCTTCAGTCACCATCTGCAGTGATTTTGGAGCCCAAGAAAATAAAGTCTGACACTGTTTCCACTGTTTCCCCATCTATTTCACATGAAGTGATGGGATCGGATACCATGATCTTTGTTTTCTGAATGTTGAGCTTTAAGCCAACTTTTTCACTCTCCTCTTTCACTTTCATCAAGAGGCTCTTTAGTTCCTCTTCATTTTCTGCCATAAGGGTTGTGTCATCTGTATATCTGAGCTTACTGATATTTCTCCCAGCAATCTTGATTCCAGCTTGTGTTTCTTCCAGTCCAGCGTTTCTCATGATGTATTCTGCATATAAGTTAAATAAGCAGAGTGACAATATACACCCTTGTCGTACTCCTTTTCCTATTTGGAACCAGTCTGTTGTTCCATGTCCAGTTCTAACTGTTGCTTCCTGACCTGCATACAGATTTCTCAAGAGGCAGGTCAGGTGATCTGGTATTCCCATCTCTCTCAGAATTTTCCACTGTTTATTGCGATCCACACAGTCAAAGGCTTTGGCAGAGTCAATAAAGCAGAAATAGATGTTTTTCTGGAACTCTCTTGCTTTTTCCATGATCCAATGGATGTTGGCAATTTGATCTCTGGTTCCTCTGCCTTTTCTAAAACCAGCTTGAACATCTGGAAGTTCACGGGTCATGTATTGCTAAAGCCTGGCTTGGAGAATTTTGAGCATTACTTTACTAGCATGTGAGATGAGTGCAATTGTGCGGCAGTTTGAGCATTCTTTGGCATTGCCTTTCTTTGGGATTGGAATGAAAACTGATCTTTTCCAGTCCTGTAGCCACTGCTAAGTTTTCCAAATTTGCTGGCATATTGAGTGCAGCACTNAACAGATGTTGGCAATTTGATTTCTGGTTCCTCTGCCTTTTCTAAAACCAGCTTGAACATCTGGAAGTTCACGGTTCACATATTGCTGAAGCCTGGCTTGGAGAATTTTGAGCGTTACTTTACTAGTATGTGAGATGAGTGCAATTGTGCGGTAGTTGGAGCATTCTTTGGCATTGCCTTTCTTTGGAATTGGAATGAAAACTGACCTTTTCCAGTCCTGTGGCCACTGCTGAGTTTTCCAAATTTGCTGGCAAATTGAGTGCAGCACTTTCACAGCATCATCTTTCAGGATTTGGAATAGCTCAACTGGAATTCCATCACCTCCACTAGCTTTGTTTGTAGTGATGCTTTCTAAGGCCCACTTGACTTCACATTCCAGGATGTCTGGCTCTAGATGAGTGATCACACCATCATGATTATCCAGGTCATTAAGATTTTTGTACAGTTCTTCCGTGTATTCTTGCCACCTCTTCTCAATATCTTCTGCTTCTGTTAGGTCCAGACCATTTCTGTCCTTTATCGAGCCCATCTTTGCATGACATGTTCCCTTGGTATCTCTAATTTTCTTGAAGAGATCTCTAGTCTTTCCCCTTCTGTTGTTTTCCTCTATTTCTTTGCATTGACTGCTGAGGGAGGCTTTCTTATCTCTTCTTGCTCTTCTTTGGAACTCTGCATTCAGATGCTTGTATCTTTCCTTTTCTCCTTTGTGCTTTGCCTTTCTTCTTTTCACAGCTATTTGTAAGGCCTCCCCAGATAGCCATTTTGCTTCTTTGCATTTCTTTTCCATGGGGGTAGTCTTGTCCCTGTCTCCTGTACAATGTCATGAACCTCATTCCATAGTTCATCAGGCACTCTATCTATCAGATCTAGGCCCTTTAATCTATTTCTCACTTCCACTGTATAATCATAAGGGATTTGATTTAGGTCATACCTGAATGGTCTAGTGGTTTTCCCTACTTTCTTCACTTTAAGTCTGACATATATATACACACCACATCTTCATCTATTCATCTGTTGAATAGATGAAGGACATCTATTAAATAGGGCAAGGCCTCTAGTTCTTAATGGCAAAAGTTCTGTGTCTTTCCTTCCAGTCTTTTCCCTGGAATGCTTGCTTGAACCCCCACATGCACATTTGTACATGAGAACCAGTCATGGTGTGTGGTCTTATCAACTGTAGGAATTGTATTGTCCCTGTTATCAAGGGATGGACATAAACATGTGGGCACATAAAAGCCTCATAGCTAATAGAGGATTCAGAGGATAAACACTCGAAATGGCATGAAATGCATTTATAAATATGTTATAATAATTGTATTTATATGTATAAATAAATTGTATTTACATTGTATTATTATAAATGCAACTGTATTTGATAAATACAGTTAAATACAAGCATCATCTATTTACCAAATGTTTATTGGGCACTTATGTGCAAAAGCTCTAGGTATAAGCAGGAAGCCATTTCTAGAAGATGTTTCCTTGCAGAAAGTCCAATTTCATCATGTTAAAAACCTTGCTCTTTAAGGTAACCTTCCGCTGAAACATGGTATTCCTTATCTCTGTAGCTGAGAGAGAGGTTCCTACAGGATGTATATTAGCCAACTGTGTCCCCTCGTAAAACCTTTCAAACTGGTTCTCATAGGCTTGAAGTTTCTTTTGTAAATGCATGCTTCATTGTTTGCTTTTTTGCAAGTCTACAAAATTCCTGCATAGCAGCCTTAGTTTCCATATATTATCCCTTTTCCTCCCTCCCTTGAGGACCTTGAGTTTCTTTGCTACCAGACTTTTCCTGGGTGGTCTGAGCCTGAGATACAGTAGTCAGACATAATTTCTGGCCCATCAGTAGCTTCTGGGGTTGGTGGGCCTGGTAGAGATCAGCTCTTCCCCATCCTGAGAGGATACCCCCATTGAAGAGTTACAGGGATTGATTGTTCCTGGTCAAGTGACCCAGAAAGAATTTTCCCCTTTCTGGGATGAGAGTGAGGAGGAAAAGAACTGTGCTTGGATCTTAGCAGACCTAGATTCAGATTTCCATATACCAGATTTCCAGATTACCAAAAATTCCAGATTTCCCATATACCAGCCAAATGCCCTTATTAATTTATGTCAGCTTTCTGTCCAGTGGGAGAAATAATGCCTGCCTCCTAAGGCAGCAATTCCCATCGGTTTGGGCACCAGTTTCCTGAAAGACAGTTTTTTCACGGATAGTGTGGTGGTGGTGTTGGGGGCAGTGGGGTTTGAGATGATTCAAGAACATTACATTTATTGTGCACTTGATTCTTACTATGATTACATCAACTCCACCTCAGGTCATCAGGTTGGGGACCTCTGTCCTAAGATGTTTTGAGACTAAATGAGGTGTGTGATGTGGATTCTAATGGTACCTCCCCTGCAGATTCCCTTCACCCGCCCAAGACATCCATGGCCCAGGTGTTGTGAGTGTTGGCTTTTACCTGTTCACAGCTACCTCTTCCCTAGAGAATTCTCTGCTAAACGGGGACCATGAATCAGGAAGGGGGGTGGGAGATGTTCTAGAAGGCCATGCCCCTTGTCCCTAGAGGGGACCAACGGGGCCACTCCCCATGGAGTTCTAGCCAGCTCCAGCTGAGACGGCATCCTACCTCAGCTCCATCCTCTCTGCCCTGTCCTGCTTCCCTCCCTCCCCTTCGCCAGAGTCACTTCTCAGTAAGTCGCTCTCATGGGAATCCCCATCTCAGCTCCACTTCAAGAGAACCTAACCTAAGAGAGTATGTAAATCACCATTGTTAAAAAAACCTAGCTGTGTCTTCTTTTTATTGTCTTCATTACCGTAAATAACGCTTTGGTCACAGGGGGTGAACCTCGGTCACTTCTTGTGCTCATTTACTGCTCTGTGCCTCTGCGTGCAGCAGCGTTTCCTCCGATGGGAATCCCCTGGCCGCTATCACCCAGCAAATACCTGTTTGTTCTCTCAGGGCCATTGCAGATGTCACCTCCTCATTACAGCCTCCCTGGCTGTGGGTAGAGTTTTCCAGTCTTGTGCCTGTAAAGACCACTTTTTAATTGAAGTATAGTTGATTTATAATGTTGCGTTACTTTTCAGTGTACAGCAGAGTGGTTCAGCTATATATGTACATATATGTTTTTTCATATTGTTTTCTGTTATGGTTTATTACTGCCTATTGAATATAGTTCCCTATGCCATACATCATGTCCTGGGTGTTTATTTTCTATATACTAGTTTGTATCTGCTAATCCCAAACTCCTGATTTATCCCTCCCTCACCCCAGTTCCACTTTGGTAACGGTGTCTGTGAGTCTGTTTCTGTTTTATCAGTTCATTTGTGTCGTATTTTAGATTCCACATATGCAGGTAGCATACGGTATTTGTCCTAGTCTCTAGGTCCATCCGTGTTAGTGCCAGTGGCATTATTTCCTTCTTTTTTATGGCTGAGTGCATGTATGCCACATCTTTATCCATTCATCTGTCGATGGACATGTAGGTTGCTTCTTGGCTATTGTGAATAGTGCTGCTGTGAATACTGGGGTGCAGATATCTTTTCAAATTAGAGTTTTCTCCGAATATATACCCAGGAGTGGGATTGCTGGACCATATGGCAATTCTATTTTAGTTTTTTTTAAGGAAACTCCATACTGTTTTCTGTAGCAGCTGTGCCAGTTTACATTCCTACCAACAGTATAAGAGCGTTCCTTTTTTTCTCCACACCCTCCCCAGCACTTGTTATTTGTAGATGTTTTGATGATAGCCTTCTGACCAATGTGGGCTGATACCTCACTGTGGTTTTGATTTGTATTTCTCTAATAGAGACACTGAGCATCTTTTTTCATGTGCATATTGACTATCTATAAACAGCAGCTCTGCTAAATATTTCAGACTTTGTTTAAGAATGATTGAAAGAGCTTGTGTATATGTTTGTATGTATGTGTTAGAGAGAGAGAAAACTGGCACATGACTACTTCCAGCGTATTTTAATAGTCAAAGCAAGTTACTAGACTTTGTTAGTGAGAGATGGAGAGAGACTGAGATTGAGTGATGTGATCAGATTTGCAGTGGCTGGAGAAGTAGGGACAACCATGGAGTCTTAGAAGCCAAGGGCAGGGTTCCAAGAAGGAAGGAGGAGATCTGGGGAAAGATGCTGTTGGGCCCAGCCACTTCCCTATCAAAGGATAAACTTTAAATAAATTAAAATTTTAAATGTACTCAAGAAAACCATAATTGCACTAGAAAAAAGTCTTTACAGTACACATTACAACTTTGGAGTAGGAAAGGTGTTTCCATGGCTCAGTCTTAAAAGAAAAGGCATTAAAAGGTTGACTGTAAATTAAAATGAAGCACAACTTTGGCATGGCCAAAACACCATGAATCAAGTCAAAGACAAAAAACTGGGCAAGAAGTTTTCAACTTATGATACAGTGAAAGGGCTGATTTCCCTTCATATATAAAGAGTTCCTAGAAATCAATTCAAAACCCGATGAGCAATAGTTTCAGTTCAGTTCAGTTGCTCAGTCGTGTCCGACTCTTTGTGACCCCATGAATCACAGCACGCCAGGCCTCCCTGTCCATCACCAACTCCTGGAGTTCACTCAGACTCACGTCCATTGAGTCTGTGATGCCATCCAGCCATCTCATCCTCAGTTGATAGTTTACAGATAAATAAATATAAATGGATATTAAATATATGAAAAATGCTAAAAAATAGTCCATGAGAGAAACAAAACTAACATTTTCATCTATTAGATTGGCAAAAATCCAGAGATTTGATGATAACAAACTCGGAGTCCATGGGGGGAAGGAGGCACTTTTATACATCACTGAAAGGAGAGTAAATTGATATAACCTTTATGGAAGGCAAATTGGCAGCATCTATCAAAATATAAAATGCATCAACCTTTAGCCTAGTAATTCACTTTTTGGAAAGATATCCTACAGATATATCTGCATACATGAGAAATGATGTATTCGAGCTTATTCATTTTTGTACTGTTTATAATGGCAAAAAATTGGAAAAAAAATCAAAAGTGCGGTAGTATGGGACTAGTTGCAGAAATTATGTACATCTAGCAAATGGAATACTGTGTGGCTGTAGAGACAGAATGAGGAAACAGAAGTGACAGAATTCTTCAGACACATTACTTACTGAAAAAAAGCAATGAACAATTTAGTATATTGTCATTTATGCCAAAAGTATAGTAAGAATGTATGTTTTTGTGTGTTTGTATAACTCTGGAAGGATATATAAAAGTGAAAGTGTTAATCACTCAGTCGTGTTTGACTCTTTGCAACCCCATGGACTGTAGCTCGCCAGGCTCCTGTGTCCATAGCATTCTCCAGGCAAGAGTAGGTAGCCATTCCTTTCTCCAGGAGATCTTCCCAACCCAGGAGTTGAACCTGGGTCGCCTGCATTGCACATGATCCTTACAGTCTGAGCCACCAGGAAAGGATTTATGGAAACTAGTAAAAGTGACTTTGTACCGTGTGTGTGTGTGTGTGTGTGTGTGTGTGTGTGTTATGGTTATTGGGGAAGTAGACAAGGACAACAAAGAGACTTCACTGTACCTTTTTACATTTTGGGGGTTTCCAACCATGATGACTTATCATCACTTCAAAAAGTTAAATAAAATTTAAACAAGAAGCAGCAGAGGGCCCATGCTTCTGAGGGGTTGGTTGGGGAAGGAGTTGAGATTCATTTGATGGTTTTTAGCAAAGAGAAAGTCACCCTGGACTTCAGAAGGAGCAGCTCCGATGTATCGGGGATGTCCTACCCATCCCAGAGTGGATGGAGGAGAGAGTACGGAGTGAGAATATAAATGGTAAGTCTAGACAATGTGTGAGAAGTCTAGCGGGGAAGAGAAGCAAGGGCCATAGCTGAAATGAGATGAAGACTCCTTAGAAAGGGTTGTTTTTTAAGACAAGAGAGTCTTTAGAGTTAATCTCAATAGAAGGCATCTAGGAGAAAGGGTAATGCTGAGAGCTCAGGACAGGGAGGAGTTAACTGATGGCTTAAGTTTTTGGAGAGGGTGGGAGGCATGGGTACTGTTGTGCCACTGCCCAGAGATGGAAGCTCTGGCCTTTTAGCCAGAAGAGGGACTGAGGAGCAAAGGAGTGTTGCTTTATAGATAGGATGGCTGGGAGCAGAGGGCGCCTGTACCAGTAAGCACCTGTTCTCAGAGAGATTGTGGGTGGGTCACCTGCTGAGAGGGCACTGGAGGTTGGAGAGGGTGGTGAAGGTCTGCGATATTTGTTGTGGGTATGACACCACCCTTATGGCAGAAAGTGAAGAGGAACTAAAGAGCCTCTTGATGAAAGTGAAAGAGGAGAGTGAAAAAGTTGACCCGAAGCTCAACATTCAGAAAACGAAGATCATGGCATCTGGTCCCATCACTTCATGGCAAATAGATGAGGAAACAGTGGAAACAGGGTCAGACTGTATTTTTCTGTGGTTTCCAACCATGATGACTTATCATCACTTCAAAAAGTTAAATAAAATTTAAACAAGAAGCAGCAGAGGGCCCATGCTTCTGAGGGGTTGGTTGGGGAAGGAGTTGAGATTCATTTGATGGTTTTTAGCAAAGAGAAAGTCACCCTGGACTTCAGAAGGAGCAGCTCCGATGTATCGGGGATGTCCTACCCATCCCAGAGTGGATGGAGGAGAGAGTACGGAGTGAGAATATAAATGGTAAGTCTAGACAATGTGTGAGAAGTCTAGCGGGGAAGAGAAGCAAGGGCCATAGCTGAAATGAGATGAAGACTCCTTAGAAAGGGTTGTTTTTTAAGACAAGAGAGTCTTTAGAGTTAATCTCAATAGAAGGCATCTAGGAGAAAGGGTAATGCTGAGAGCTCAGGACAGGGAGGAGTTAACTGATGGCTTAAGTTTTTGGAGAGGGTGGGAGGCATGGGTACTGTTGTGCCACTGCCCAGAGATGGAAGCTCTGGCCTTTTAGCCAGAAAGGGACTGAGGAGCAAAGGAGTGTTGCTTTATAGATAGGATGGCTGGGAGCAGAGGGCGCCTGTACCAGTAAGCACCTGTTCTCAGAGAGATTGTGGGTGGGTCACCTGCTGAGAGGGCACTGGAGGTTGGAGAGGGTGGTGAAGGTCTGCGATATTTGTTGTGGGTATGACACCACCCTTATGGCAGAAAGTGAAGAGGAACTAAAGAGCCTCTTGATGAAAGTGAAAGAGGAGAGTGAAAAAGTTGACCCGAAGCTCAACATTCAGAAAACGAAGATCATGGCATCTGGTCCCATCACTTCATGGCAAATAGATGAGGAAACAGTGGAAACAGGGTCAGACTGTATTTTTCTGGGTTCCAAAATCACTGCAGATGGTGACTGCAGCCATGAAATTAAAAGACGCTTACTTCTTGGAAGGAAAGTTATGACCAACCTAGATAGCATATTCAAAAGCAGAGATATTACTTTGCCAACTAAGGTCCGTCTAGTTAAGGCTATGGTTTTTCCTGTGGTCATGTATGGATGTGAGAGTTGGACTGTGAAAAAGGCTGAGCACCGAAGAATTGATGCTTTTGAACTGTGGTGTTAGAGAAGACTCTTGAGAGTCCCTTGGACTGCAAGGAGATCCAACCAGTCCATTCTAAAGGAGATCAGTACTGGGTGTTTGTTGGAAGGACTGATGCTAAAGCTGAAACTCCAATACTTTGGCCACCTCATGTGAAGAGTTGACTCATTGGAAAAGACCCTGATGCTGGGCGGGATTGGGGGCAGGAGGAGAAGGGGACGACAGAGGATGAGATGGCTGGATGGCATCACCGACTCAATGGACATGAGTCTGGGTGAACTCCTGGAGTTGGTGATAGACAGGGAGGCCTGGCATGCTGTGATTCATGGGGTCGCAAAGAGTCGGACGCGACTGAGTGATTGAACTGAACTGAACTGATGGAAGACTAAGTTCTTGGTTCCGGTGCTGTCGGGGTAGATATTATTAGAGTGAAGCCAGGGCAAGGATTTTCCAACAGGTGTACCAGAAGGATATCCAAGCTTCATTGACCCAAAGAGCGACTGAAGTGAGGGACTTGGAAGTCCAAGTTAGGAAAGGAGAGAAGAGAGGGCGACTTAGGCTCCGAGAGCCCCTGGGGGAGGAGCTGGAGAGTAAGACATCTAAATCACAGAGTGGGATGTGAGCGGTGATTTGAAGGCAAGCAGCCGTGGGCATTGGTGGAGGCTCTCCTCTCTCGGGGGAGGGCGTTGACAGAGTGAAGCAGGCATTCCTGGGGGTGAGGAGCTGAGGGCCCAGCGTCATCAGCATGATGGCTGAGCTGGAGGGACTCGGTGACGCTGGGTGTGATGGAAGCCAGAGCTGAAAGCTGGGAGCATGCTGGGGAAAGGGGACACTCTGGAGAGGCATGAGTCAGTGGATGCTGAAGGAGCTGCACAGGGTGGAGTGGCTTTGTAGGGGAGGTAGACAGTGGTCTGCCTGGGACATTGGGCAAAGAGAAGGATGTCAACCCCATCCTCAGGGATGCCTGGTCTGTTTTTCTTACCACCTGGATCAAGCATTGACCTCCGCTAGGTCGATGGTCTAACCTGGCGGCCAGAAGATGGGTTGCTGGTTAGGGTCAGATCTGCAGTCCCCAGGCACTGTCCCTGTCTCGAAGGTTCAGCCTCCTTCCAGCAGGCGGCGGTGTAGGGTGCCCAGAATAGGGAACGAGCCTGGAGACTGGATTTTAGGTTCAGCTCTGCCCTGTTCCCCTCACCCTTGCACTGGTATCTCTCTGAGCCTCAGTTGGCTCATATGAGTAATGAAGGAAGATGGTCTGTTGGCTTTTTCCAGCCCTAAATAATGCGGCTGCTGGTGATGGTGACGAACATTTACCAGGCACTTCCTTGGGCTCAGGCTCGGGGGCTCCGTGTGCTCCACGGCTGGTGTCCTTTCGTCTCTCAGGTAGGTGAGGTTGCTCTCCCGTTTTACAGAGGAAGACACTGCAGTCATAGAGAGTCTTTTTGAAGCAAACAAAAACACTTCCAGCAAATGTACAGGAGACAGAAGACCTCTTGCCACTATTGAAAGCTAAGAGTCTAGGCGTAGTAACTCCGGCCCCTGAGCCTGTCTACATTGTAAAGGGCAAAGATGACATGACTTTTATTGCTTTAATTAAAACCTGGGTGAAGAGCTCCCGATTCATATGAAAATGAAATTGTGTTCTGCCTGCTGTGGTGCAGAGAAGGGAACAGCAGCGATTACTGCTAAGATTACAAACAATCAAAGAGAAAAGGCCTTTTGCAAGCATTTCCTATTAAAGCCACAAACATCACACTTTAAAAATAATTATGGTTGTGTTATCGGAACATGATTCATGAATTCTGAATAAATATGAGGGGCCTTAAAGGAAACTGTTTCAAGACTAGAGATTGTGTTCAAATCTGATGAAATTTAATATCACTTCGCAGCTGGAGAAGAAAATGTATGAAAGCGAAAAAAAAAAAATGCAAGCTATGTATATGGAGAGAATTGAGTATATGTCAGGCTGAACTAATGAACATTCTCTCATGTGTCCTACACATGTGCTCGGAAAAATGAACCAAGCTCTCTTGTTTTCTTTGAGAGAAAACTGCTGAGAAAGAGTCAGTGCTTACACCTCACCAGCCTTAATTACGTACTGCAATAGCTTATCTATCTATCTGTCTATCTATCTATATATATTTGTTTTCAAGCTCTAGCCTCCTGGCTGTTAAAAGTTTAAATAGTTGAGGGCACAGGCATGGGAGGCATTAGGGCATGGATTTGTGGGCAGAATCTGGGGCTTCCCTGGTGGCTCAAATGGTAAAGAATCTGCCTGCAATGCAGGAGGCCTGGATTTGATCCCTGGGTCAGGAAGATCCCCTGGAGAAAGGAATGGCTACCCACGCCAACATTCCTTGCCTGGAGAATTCCATGGACAGTGGAGCCTGGTGGGCTACAGTCCCTGGAGTCTCGGAGTCAAACACAACGGAGAAATGAACACTTGTGGGGCAGGGGTTGGGGAGGACCTCGGTCTGCACTTACTATGCCTCCCCCATATGCTGATAGTTTTTGTACAATGCAGTGAATGTTTACGGCATGTAGTTTTGTTTCCTTCCAACTATTATGAGAGAAATTGAATCCCAGGAAACGTTCACTCTCTCTGAAAGGGATGGAAACAATGAAGATGGTGCAGGAAGTTTATGGGTTGCGGGGAGGGAACAGCATTGCATTGGAAATGTAATTTCAAGGGTTTTATTCAAAACAACAGCCCTTGCCCATTCCCCGCCACCTGGAACTCAGCATCTTCTCTAGGGCCTGAGACTTTTCTGGGGAGGATGTGAGAGTGCCTAATTTCACACACTTGTTCACTGTTACAGTGCAAGCTCATCCAGGGATTAGCAAGTTGGAGTGGGCCAGAGGTGGGACCTTTCCAGAGTGATACTGGGTCCTTGGCCTCTGGAGGGGCTGGAGCCTGACTGTGGCCTCTTCAGCCTCTTTCCCTGGGTACCCTTGGGTGGTTTATGTGCCATCTCTGAGCCCTGCTTTTTGCATCCGTGAATGGAGGCTGATTGGGTGTCTCAGGGTTATGTCTTTTGATGGGTTGGCCTCTTCCACCCTCTGCCTGAATCCTAGAAGGGACAGTGGTCTCTTCAACTAACTGGAGACTGGCCTCCCCCAGATGGCTAAAGTCGCCCCCAGGCTGGAGTGGCCCCCGAGATGGAGTCTGGTGACTCTGAAGGAGGTTTTAGCCCACCATGGGCAACCATAAAGAGATGCTGTTGGTCAGATGAGTTATAAAAGTAATGACAGGGGAAGACAGACTGAGCCGGGCTCAAGTTCTAGTCTTGACATTTCATGGCTGGGCGACCATAGATAAGTCAACCAACTTTTGAGCCTCAATATTGTCTTCAGAAGTTCCTCAAAGTGAAATAGGGGAGAAGTAAATAAGGTGCATTTATACCCAAAGTTCTTATTACAATGCTCAGTACGTGGCAGGGGTAATAGCATGAGGTGCTGTGCCTTACAGATGAAGAAACTGATTTTCAGCAAGGTGAAACAACTTGCCAAAGTCATCCACCAGGACGTGGTGGGCACAGGAGATAAAAACAGCATCAGAAATATCAGCAAAGAGGAGGCCAGTCAGTCATTTTATCTAATACCAGTCAAATTATATGAAGGGTTGAAATGGAAAAGATGATGTTGGAAATATCTTGCTTTTAAAATGTACCAATAAATGCACCACCACCCCCCCCAATCACAAAAATAGAAGATGCCTCCTGATAATTGCCAGTCGGCTAAAGTGTGACCCCTCCCCACCCCCAACTCCGTTTGACCACATTCCAGTCTGGTGCTCCAGGCTGGGTTTGCCCAGCCTCCTCTCATTATTATTACAAAACCTTCATGTGGTCCAGACAGCCAGTGTCTCTATTTCTCATATAGTCAAAGCCTGAGACTCTAATGGGAAACAAAGGCCTGGGTGTGACATGGTTGCCCCTGCCAGACCTGGCGTCCCACATCCTGCCAGCCCCTGGGAATGTGTGGAGTGCCAGGGACTCAGGGAGTCAGGTGAGAGTAAGAGGCAGGTCTGGGCTCCCTGGGACTCCTACCTCTGTGTTGTTCTCCCTGTGTGACCTTGACCAAATTACCTAACCTCTCTTGTCTTAGGTTCGGTAAAATGGGGGTATTATTACCGGTCTTACTTCCCTGATGACTCAGCAGGTAAAGAATCTGCCTGCAGTACAGGAAACACAGGAGATGAGGATTCAGTCCCTGGGACAGGAAGATCCTCTGGAGGAGGAAAAGCAACCCACTTGAGTATTCTTGCCTGGAGAATCCCATGGACAGAGAGAAGCCTGGTGGGCTACAGCCTAAAGAGTTGCAAAGAGCTGGACACAACTGAGAGACTTAGCAGCAGCAAGCAGCCTCACCTACCCTGCAGGATAAAAAGATTAGCGGGTGTAGCTCGGTTAAGTGGTTCAGTTGAGTTAGACTGGTTAAGTGGGTGTACGTTAGTTAAGAAAACTGATTAAATGGGTCTAAGATAACCTGCTCGGCCAGTGATGAATATGATAGGAACTTGATAAGGCTTTTGTTTTTGTTTTGTTAGAATGTGCCATGTAGAGAAGTGAAATAGTGAAGGAGCTAGGTAAATGTTTGGAGCTAGGCTCCAGTTTTTGGTGAAAAAAATTTTTTTTTTTTTTTTTTTTACATAGGGCCAGGGTGGCATGAATTAGATGAGGCTTATGTTTCGGGTAAACAGAAATCCAGCCCAGATACCCTCAAGCCAGGCCAGCACCAGGGCCTTGTGGATGCACCTGTTTGCTTGGTGTCAGAGTCTGAACAACTGCCCAGGGACGTGGAGCAAGATGGTGGCTCTCAGGAGCCTGAGGGGCTGGCATGCACAGCCTGGAGGGGAGGGTATGCCTGGCTGGTGAAGGATGGGGAGATAGGCCGTAGGAATGAGTGTTTTCTTTGGAGAGGGAGATGGAGAAGGAGGCACCTGTGAAAGCCTTGTTAGCATTGTGAGGTGGCCTGACCTGATCAAAATCCCCTCAAGAAAACCTTAAAGTTTCCTGTAACAGCTCAAGGCCTTTCAAGTCACTCTGTGCTCCTTTGAGCTATTTCCTGTGCTGGGATGGCCCTCTAGAGTGGTGGGTTGTGGCTGGAGATTCTGTCTGGGTGATATGTGAACATGGAGCATTGAGAGTTTTACACTTGCTGCCAGCCTTAGCAAACAATCCAGACAGCGATAGGAGAAGATATTTTATTAAATATTCCCCCCAGAATGTAGAAAGTGGAAAAAATAGAAGAAACCAAGTTGGGCGAGGATGTGGAGGCATTGGTGCCCTCATGTGTGTGTTACTCGCTCACTTCTGTCTGACTCTGCGACCCCATGGATAGCCCACCAGGCTCGTCTGTCCACAGGATTCTCCAGGCAAGAATACTGGAAGTAGGTTGCCATGCGATCCTCTAAGGGATTTTCCCAACCCAGGGATCAAACCCAGGACTCCTGCATTGCAGGCAGATTCTGTACCATCTGAGCCACCAGGGAAGCCCATGAATACTGGAGTGGGTAGCCTGTCCCTTCTCCAGGTGATCTCCCCGCTCCTGGAATCAACCCAGGTCTCCTGCTTTGCAGGTGGATTCTTCACCAGCTAAACTATCAGGGGAGCCCTGGTGTCCTCATACATTGCTGCGTAAATTGGTACAACCACTTTGGAAAACCATTTCTCAGTATCGAGAGCTCAGTGACCTAGTAATTCAACTCCTGAGTGTTCACTCAACAGATATGTGTTCGTCTGATCACCCAAAGACATGTATAAGAATGTGGATAGCAGCACTTTTCATAAAAGCACAAAACTAGAAACAGTCCAAATGCCTATGAACAGCAGACTGGATAGATTATTGCAGAATATTCTTACACAGTGAAATACTACACAGCATCGAGAAGGAGCAATTTATAACCAAGTGCATAAATCTCACAAACAACAGGGTGAATGAAAGGAGCCAGACACCAGAGCGTTCCGTATGATTCCATTTACATAAAGCACAGAAACAGGCAGAGTTAATCTATGGTGATAGAGATCTGAATTGTGGTTACCCTGGTGGTGGGGGCCAGGGCGGGTAGTGAGGGGCCTTGAGGGGCTTTGGAGGTGCTGGTAAGTTTTCTGCCCTTGTTTGGGTGCTAGTTACGCAAGTATTTTTGTTTTGTGAAGATTTGTCATTGAGTTGTCCGCATAGGACTTCAGCACTTCCTATTTATATCCTATGTTTCAACAAAAAGGAAAAAGAATTATCAGGGTATTTGTATAGATGTCTCTATTTTTAGAGATGTGGTATGATGGAGAAGGGAACCTAGCCAGATTTGGTCATTTGTATCTTGTGTCGATCGGCTCACCAAGGTGAGTGCCTTTTCCCACTGGGAGTGTGGAGGGACTGGCCCATTACAGCCTGAGCAATTTATTTAACTTCCTGGGAGGGGCAGAATTCTTTTAGCCTCATAATGGATGATGAGCTCTGAAATTGCTCCAGGGCTACCCCAGGGGAAAAAGGGGTCTGAGCTTCCCTGGATCTGCTGTGCTCTGCTGGCCCTGACTTTCACTCTCATTTCTCCATGGACAGAATTTAGGAACTCTGAAAACACAACATCTAAAAAAAATGTTTGTGTGCTCATATGTCCTTGTGATGCTATGTTGTGGTGTCAGAAAATCTTGTTTGTGGAATATTTAGAGGTATCTGTGGGAAAGTGCCTCTGGGCACATACACATGTCATCCACACCCACACACCCCACCTACATACCAGCACACCAAGAGACACACCCACACCAACACACACACACACACACACACACACACACGTCTGCAGGCATTCATGCACAAGTACAAGCGTATATGCACGTCACACTCACCCTGTCATGCTTGCTGATACACAACTTTGCAAGCGTTAAGCATCATTCTGTGACCTGAGGCAAGTTGCTCAACCTCTCAGTGCCTCAGTGTCCTCATTGAGATGGAGAAGATAAGGGCACCCAGCTGTTGGCACTGTTGTATGCAGTACACACACATATAGACACACACAAATGATATTTTTATTTGTAGATGGTTGCCTCCCTCCTAGACTGTTGGTTTCACGGACGTGGGGACCTAGCACATAGTAGGAGCTCAGTTAATATCTGGTGACATAGTGAGTGAATGAACAACTCTCACTAATGCCCTGGCGCACATGCTAACTTTCGGCACATACACGTACATTTTTTAAACATGTATACTTGTCTGCCTATCCACCCATTCACATGTGTTGACATATATAGGGCATATACATGCACACACCCAAATAGCCATGTGCGGGCCCAGGAATCAGGAGAGGGGGTGTTTAGCTGCAGTCTTGAGACTCTGGACTGGAAGTCAGAACAAAGGTTCTGTTCGTGGCTCCATGTTTATTATGGGGTCTTGGGTGAGTCTTCCCACCTCTCAGAGGTTAAGGATTCCAAGCTGGGATATGACAGAACTGGCTTTTGAACCATGGTCTGTCTGGGTCAGAGTCTATGCTTTTGATACCTAAGGCCTTGCTCTCCACAGTGTGACCCTGGAGCTTGTTGGAAGTGTCGCATCTCAGGCCCCACCCTAACCTCCTAAGTCAAAACCTGCATTTTATCAAGGTCCCCAGGTTTCCGTGCACAGTACAGATTGAGAGGCATAGCCTGGGGTACACTGTCTGCCTCAGACATTAAGGAGGGTCCACATTCAAGGGGCTTACCAGCTGGGTGGGGCACAGGCGTATGCCCACCTGAGGACTGCTGGAGAGGAGAGATCAGAGAATAAGGGAGGAGGCAGCCGGGAGCTGCCCATGGAGACAGAAGCAAAACAGGCCTTCAGCATCGTTCCTGAGGGAGCCTGTCCCTCCTATTTATAAAGAGGCAGAATCCCACAGAGATTAAGAGCTAGACTTTTAAATATAAAGACAACATGTATTCATTATCTTACAGTTCTCATGGGTCAGAAACCCAGGTGTGGCTTAGCTGAATGCCTCTGGCTCAAGATCTCTCCTGAGACTTCAGTTGATGTGTTGATCAGGGCTGTGGTCTTATCCGAAGGCTCAACCAAAGGGAGATTTGCTCCCAAGCTCATCAGTGGTTGTTGGAAGGATTCAGACCCCCTGAGCCAGACTTTCGAGTTGGAATACTGGTCCTAACCCTTTGCAGCTTTGTGACTTTCAGCCAGTTTCGAATCTCAATGCTTCCCTTTCTTCCTCAGTGAAATGGATTGTAATTGTAGGCCCTACCTCCTAGAGTTGTTGTGAAGATAAATAAATTCACATATGAAAAGTCATAGGGCAGGGAAGTGCTGAGTAAATGGTAAGTACTGTATAGATGTTTTGCTGTTATTATTTGAACAAAGCTTCAGAGAAATGGAACAGCAAAAGCTGGCTCACAGAGCTGGCTCACAGTAAACCTTAGGGGTGTGGATGAGCTCTGGGTTGCAGTCTCCTGATGGGACTTCTGGGGCACATTAGAGGGAGTATGGGGTCCAGGCTGTGGGAGTCCCTGCTCCATCTGTACAGAGCGGGCTTAGGGTGCTGGGCTCTGTCCTTGGTGCCACTACCTGGGAAGGCAAAAGGGTGTTGTGGTTGTTCTGAGAATGAGCAGATGTCACCTGGGAGGACAATGACCTGAGCAGAGGCTCTAGCAACCCCGCACCTGGTGATACCAGAGCGTGCAGTGTCTGGGGTCTTCAGGGGGCTCACTGTGCCTGGTGTCCCGTGATGCTGCAGGGTCTGGTACAGGAGTCCTTGGATGCCAGACCGGTACTGTATCCCTGCTCTGAAGGCAGGTAAGCCTTGGAAGGGTCTGAGCAGGGCAGTGTTCCTGGAGCAATGCAAACTGGGGGTCTTCCCTGCTTATCCCAGTATCACAGGCCCTCAGAGCACTCACAGAGACCAATCTCCGAGGACTTCGGCGCCTCAGCCCCAGACAGCTGGTGTGGCACATTTTTAGGTGATGCTACTTATGTAGTTTTCAAAAGGTAGAAATGGAAAAGAAAAAAAGCTGCAAATAGACATAATTTTTTCCCAGAAGCTCTTTTAACACAGACACGACTGGAGAGCCTACTCATCATTTTAAAATGCTTTTAAAATCAGCACTGCTTCATGTCTGCCTGTGTACCTGTGAATCAGTGACACATACATGGATTGAATTTGGGTTTGAAAATCCATTGGTCCAACTCCCTCTTTTCATAGTTTGTATAACTGAGATCCAGGAGCAGCAGTACCAGTGAGTTTCCTAAAGTTACAGAGACTATGAAGGGCAGAGCTGGAATTCACACACTTTCGCAGGAAGATGATTTCTAAGATGGGGACAGGGAACCAAGAGATGTCCATGGGTCAAGTTAGAATTACTTTGTGCTAAGCAGCGTCTCTAAGGAGAAGGCCACCTCAGATCTTTGCTCTAACTTCTCAGAACAGGGAAGATAGTGCTGAGCCAGCCCTCTACCATCAGTGGACTGTTAGTAAATTAATTCATGTATTCATGCATTAAAAAATGTTTACTGTGTGCCACACAGTGTCCTAGGAGCTGGAGACACAGCTGCAAACCCAACAGTCCAAAACCCCTATTCTCATTCATTTGTTATTTCATTCAACAAATATTTATTGAGGCCCTACTATGTGCAAGGCACTGTTCGTGGCCCTTGGGATAATCAGTGGCCAAATAGTGAATTTATATTCTAGAGAAGGGAACAGGTAATTATTGTTGTTCAGTCGCTAAGTCATGTCCAGCTCTTTGCAACCTCACAGACTGCAGCACACCAGGCTACACTGTTCCTCACTGTCTCCCAGAATTTGCTCAAATTCATGTCCATTGAGTTGGTAATGCTATCTAATCATTTCATCCTCTGCCACCCCCTTCTCTTTCTTGCCTTCAGTCTTTCCCAGCGTCCGGGTCTTTTTCAGTGAGTTGACTCTTTGCATCATGTAGCCAAGGTATTAGAACTTCAACTTTAGCAACAGTCCTTTCAATGAATGTTCAGGGTCAGTTTTCTTTAGGATTGATCTCCTTGCAGTCCAAGGGACTCTCAACAGTCTTCCCCAGCACGACAATTCGAAAGTGTCAATTATTCGGCACTCAGCCTTCTTTATGGTCCCACTCTCACATCTGTACATGACTATTGGAAAAACTATGGCTTTGACTGAATGGACCTTTGTCAGCAGTGACGTCTCTGCTTTTTAATACACTGTCTAGGTTTGTCATAGCTTTCCTTCCAAGGAGCAAGAAGCTTTTAATTACATGGCTTTAGTCACCATCCACAGTGATTTTGGAGCCCAAGAAAATAAAATCTGTCACTGCTTCCACTTATTCCCCTTCTATTTGCCATGAAGTCATGGGACCAGATGCCATGATCTTCGTTTTTTGAACGCTGAGTTTCAAGCTACCTTTTTCACTCTTCTCCTTCACCTGCATCAAGAGACTCTTTAGTTCCTCTTCACTTTCTGCCATTAGAGTGGTATCATCTGCATGTCTGAGGTTGTTGATTTTCTCCTGGAAATCTTGATTCCAGCTTGTAATTCATCCAACCTGGCATTTCACATGATACACTCTGCATATAAGTTAAATAAGCAACCTTTTACGTCAGTTCAGTTCAGTTTAGTCACTCAGTCCTGTCCGACTCTTTGCAACCCCATGAATCACAGCACACCAGGCCTCCCTGTCCATCACCAACTCCTGGAGTTCACTCAGACTCACGTCCATTGAGTCCGTGATGCCATCCAGCCATCTCATCCTTGGTCATCCCCTTCTCCTCCTGCCCCCAATCCCTCCCAGCATCAGGGTCTTTTCCAATGAGTCAACTCTTTGCATGAGGTGGCCAAAGTACTGGAGTTTCAGCTTTAGCATCATTCCTTCCAAAGAAATCCCAGGGTTGATCTCCTTCAGAATGGACTGGTTGGCTCTGCTTGCAGTCCAAGGGACTCTTAAGAGTCTTCTCCAACACCACAGTTCAAAAGCATCAATTCTTCGGCGCTCAGCTTTCTTCACAGTCCAACTCTCACATCCATACATGACCACAGGAAAAACCATAGCCTTGACTAGACGGACCTTAGTCAGCAAAGTAATGTCTCTGCTTTTGAATATACTATCTAGGTTGGTCATAACTTTTCTTCCAAGGAGCAAGCGTCTTTTAATTTCATGGCTGCAGTCACCATCTGCAGTGATTTTGGAGCCCAAAAAAACAAAGTCTGACACTGTTTCTACTGTTTCCCCATCTATTTCCCATGAAGTGATGGGGCCAGATGCCATGATCTTCGTTTTCTGAATGTTGAGCTTTAAGCCAACTTTTTCACTCTCCTCTTTCACTTTCAACAAGAGGCTTTTTAGCTCCTCCTCACTTTCTGCCATAAGGGTGGTGTCATCTGCATATCTGAGATTATTGATATTTCTCCCAGCAATCTTGATTCCAGCTTGTGTTTCTTCCAGTCCAGCATTTCTCATGATGTACTCTGCATAGAAGTTAAATAAGCAGGGTGACAATATACAGCCTTGACGTACTCCTTTTCCTATTTGGAACCAGTCTGTTGTTCCATGTCCAGTTCTAACTGTTGCTTCCTGACCTGCATACAGATTTCTCAAGAGGCAGGTCAAGTGGTCTGGTATTCCCATCTCTTTCAGAATTTTCCACAGTTTACTGTGATCCACACAGTCAAAGGCTTTGGCATAATCAATAAAGCAGAAATAGATGTTTTTCTGGAACTCTCTTGCTTTTTCCATGATCCAGTGGATGTTGGCAATTTGATCTCT
This sequence comes from Aepyceros melampus, assembly GCA_006408695.1. Classification (NCBI taxonomy): domain Eukaryota; kingdom Metazoa; phylum Chordata; class Mammalia; order Artiodactyla; family Bovidae; genus Aepyceros; species Aepyceros melampus. Next base: position 79,748 of record SJXQ01002477.1, read on the forward strand.
GGTTCCTCTGCCTTTTCTAAAACCAGCTTGAACATCAGGGAGTTCACGGTTCACATATTGCTAAGTCTGGCTTGGAGAATTTTGAGCATTACTTTACTAGCATGTGAGATGAGTGCAATTGTGCGGTAGTTGGAGCATTCTTTGGCATTGCCTTTCTTTGGGATTGGAATGAAAACTGACCTTTTCCAGTCCTGTGGCCACTGCTGAGTTTTCCAAATGTGCTGGCATATTGAGTGCAGCACTTTCACAGCATCATCTTTCAGGATTTGAAACAGCTGAACTGGAATTCCATCACCTCCACTAGCTTTGTTCATAGTGATGCTTTCTAAGGGTTAGGGAATTGCACTCATTTCACATACTAGCAAGGTAATGCTCCAAATCCTTCAAGTTGGGCTTCAGCAGTATGAGAACAGCAGTGTGAGAACTTCCAGATGTTCAAGCTGGATTTAGAAAAGGCAGAGGAACCAGAGATCAAATTGCCAAGTTCGTTGCATCATCAAAAAAACAAGAGAGTTCTAGGAAAACGTCTACATCTGCTTGATTGATTTCACTAAAGCCTTTGACTGTGTGGATCACAACAAACTGGAAAATTCCGAAAGAGAGGGGGATACCAGACCACTTACCTGCTTCTTGAGAAATGTATACGCAGGTCAAGAAGCAACTGGACATGGAGCAACAGACTGGTTCCAAATCAGGAAGAGTACATCAAGGCTGTATATTGTCCCCCTGCTTATTTAACTTATATGCAGAGTACATCATGCAAAATGCTGGGCTGGATGAAGCCCAAGCTGGAATCAAGATTGCCAGGAAAAATATCAATAACCTTAGATATGCAGATGACACCACCCTTATGGCAGAAAGTGAAGAGGAGCTAAAAGGCCTCTTGATGAAAGTGAAGGAGGAGAGTGAAAAAGTTGTCTTAAAGCTGAACATTCAAAAAATGAAGATCATGGCATGTGGGCCCATCAGTTCATGACAAATAGTTGGGGAAAGAAGGGAAACAGTGACAGATTTTATTTTCTGGGCTCCAAAATCACTGCAGATGGTGACTGCAGCCATGAAATTAAAAGACATTTGCTCTTTGGAAGGAAAGCTATTAGAAACCCAGACAGTGTATTAAAAAGCAGAGACATTACTTCACAGACAAAGGTCCGTCTAGTGGAAGCTATGCTTTTTCCAGTAGTCGTGTACGGATGTGAGAGCTGGACAGTAAAAAAGGCTGAGCAGTGAAGAAATGATGCATTTGAACTGTGGTGTTGGAGAAGACTCTTGAGAGTCCCTTGGACTGCAAGGAAAGCAAAGCTGTCAATCCTAAAGGAGTCAACCCTGAATATTCATTGGAAGGACTGATGCTGAAGCTGATGCTCCAGTACTTTAGCCACCTGATGTGTAGAGCTGATTCACTGGAAAAGACCCTGATGCTGGAAAGATTGAAGGCAGGAGGAGAAGGGGACAACATAGGACAAGATGATTCTATGGCATCACCAACTCAATGGACATGAGTTGAGCCAACTCTGGGAAATAGTAGACAGGAACCCTGGTGTGCTGCAGTCCATGGGGTCACAGAGAGTTGGACTGAGTGACTGAACAACATTTGATATTCAGAGGCTGAGCTGATAGAAGAAGACAGTAAAACCTTTACCTTTAGGCCCCTTTGCACTTGTGAGTAGTTCACTCAGGCTTGGGGAAGAAGAGATGAAATACAAATTTATCAGTGAGCAAATGCAATCTATAACTGCTACGAGAAAAACAATTTCTGTGTATTTTATGCCACTGGTAATGGACTAAGTATTAAAGAGTTCTTACTAAATTTGGACATTGATTAATATCATTAAATAGGTAACAAAATCTCAGACTCCCTCTGCAAGGAAAGGATTTTTTAAAGAATGCCTTTTTATATCAATCAAACTGTGCTCATTAAAGCAGGGAAAAAATGTTAAAAGGGGCCTTTCCCCCACCTTTCTTCTGCAGCCTCTTTTTCTTTCTCTGTCTCTATTGAGATAGGCTTTTTATTTGCCACTAGATAGAATCTTTAATTTTAAATTATTTTACCATTAATCTTTCTATGATATGTTAGCAATTTTAAATGCAAATATGAGTATTTAACTTGTGTAATCACCAAAAACTACAGAATTCATATTATATAGTTCATATATGAGTATGTATTTCATTCTTACCAGAACAGTGTAAACTGCACAAAACTAACTCAGTTCTTTTTTTTCCTAACTCAGGTTTTAGAAGTTCACTTTTTGATGTTTGCACATCTATCAACTCCCTCTAGCTTCAGCTTACTAATGAGTAAGAAAGGACCAAAAAGGAAATCTGTGCTCACTTTACGTCATCTGTTCTCACGTATCATGTGTCCTCCCGCCATCATTTTAATATGAGTAGTTGGCCAATACAGGCAGGAACACAAATAAGAAAGAATGCGATAGGATTTCTTACAGGTTCACGTTTCAAAGGATACCATTGCCTTCTTCCTGCATCTGAAGCAAGTTCTGACTTGGATGGAAAGCCTAGCCTCTAGGTTGTCGGTGTCCCTGGTGACGCCGTTACAGGTGAGACGCGCTGGCCCGTGCACACTGTGGATGGCTGGGCCCCAGGCGCGTGGGTCCCCAGGAGGCCGGGACGCCGGGGCGCCGGGCGCACTGTGGATGGCTCACCCTCTCGCGCGTGGGTCCCCAGGAGGCCGGGACGCCGGGGCGCTGGGCGCACTGTGGATGGCTCACCCTCTCGCGCGTGGGTCCCCAGGAGGCCGGGACGCCGGGGCGCTGGGCACACTGTGGATGGCTCACCCTCTCGCGCGTGGGTCCCCAGGAGGCTGGGACGCCTGGGCGCCGGGCGCACTGCTGAGGACAGCGGCAGGGAACAGCGCAAACTCACACCATGCGCGTCTTCTCCGTGCACATGCACTTTCCATTGTTCCCTCCGACTCGGCACAAGCTCAAAGATAAAGTTGCTAAGCATCCCAAGCCTGCCAAGGGGAGCATTCAGTGAAGGACAGGGTCTCCTGAGCGTGGCATCTGTGCCAGCATTCACCTGCGTTTACTCTGCTGGCTGCGCTCGCCCTTCCCTTGGAAAGCCCTGTTTATCATAAGCCTCTGGTCTTCAAATATTTGGGGGAAATACCACCGCTACTCTTTCCTGGATTCCTAGGATAGTGCTGCCTGGATACTAATTTGTTATGGGCTCCTTGCTTGGTTCTTGGCACTAATTCTAGGCCTAGCAAAGAGGCTGCATTTAAATTTAGGAAATCATGACCTTTTGACAAGGGCAGTTAGGCTAAATGGCCTAGAAGAGGCCAAATCTTCTGATTTTCAAAGAAAATAATAATACAACAGTATATTTGGCAAAAACCAAAACTGAAGGGAATTGCTATTTCAACAAAATAGATAAAATACATAACTTAGAGGTTTTCCATTTTCTTAACTGTCTATAACTATATACTTAGACAAATACATATTCGCAAATCCATATAAGACTATATATACCTTCAGAATATACTTTGCCAGACCTGCCCTCCTTAGATATACCCTCCCTAAGGCTAATCATAATGTGACCAATCTGAAATCTGTAAGATGATACCGTCCATTCGTAGTACTTGTTATTTCGGTCAATAAAGTTTCATTTCGTTCCATGGGAACATACTGCAGTATATCAAGTGTCTGGCAAATACATTTAGGTTTTCAGTTTAAAAAGAGACCAGAATATAAGAGTATATTTACTCGTGTATACTGTTCTACAGAAAAGTAATAGTGGCTGAGAAATGTTCATTCATCCACTAGTGGTCTAGACATATGAATTCTAGTTCATCTGGTCTTTGAATTTTTCACAGAGATGAAATTCGAGTTGAGCCCGAAAGAATGAAAAGCAGTTCTTTAAAATCAGAGAGTTACATGCCGCCCACACGCCCTTCATCAGGTGTGTGATTTGAAAATACTTTCTGTGGTTTCTTTTCATTCTCCTGCCCATAGCTTGCATAGATCAATTTCCCCCTAATTTTAATCAAGCCCAGCTTACCAATTCTTTCCTTCCACGTTTAGTGCTTTTGGTGTTTTATCGAAGCACTCTTGTTAACTGAAGATCACAAAGATTTTTCTCCTGCTTTTTTTTGTTTTTCATTTTATATTTAGGTCTTTGGTTCATTTTGAGTTAGTTTTTTGTGTAAAGTGAGAGATATGGGTAAAAAAAAAAACAAGCCACCAGAAAAACTTTTGCAGGTCAGTGTCCAAGAGTTTCAGCATCACTTGTTGAAAAGACAGTTCCTTTCTCTACTGAACTGCTTTGCATGTTTGCCAGTAGTCAACTAATCATATTTACATGGGTATATTTTGGGTTTCTTTATCCATTCCATTGATCTGTATACCTATGTTTTTACTGATACCTCACTCTCTTGTTTATAGTAAGTCATAAAATCAGATCATAATAGTCCTTTGACTTTGTTCTTTCTTTTCAAAACAACAATCCAGTTTTTCAAATGGGCAAAAGCTTTGAACAGATACTTCACCAAAGAAGATGTGTGGTTAGCAAACAAGCACATGAAAAGATGCTCAACACTATTAGTCCACAGGAAATGTAAACTAAACCTGTAACAAGATTAAATCCACTATAATAAATAAACCCACTATAAATAAACCCATAAATCCACTATACACCTATCAGAATGAGAAAACAAACCACTAATCCTCATCCCCCTCCTCACAAAACTTGACAATCCCAGGTGTGGGTGGAAATGAGGGAAAAGTGGAACTGTCGTGCATTACCGGTGGGAGTGTAAATCCGTGTGGCCAAACTGGAGGAAGTTTAGCAGTTTCATGCAAATATGCACTGAGCACAGGGCACAGCGATCTCGCTCTTTCGTTTTCTCCCAAGTGAAATAAGTCTTTGTGTTCACACCATAAAACCTCTATGTGAATGTTTATAGCAACTTTTTTCATAATAGCTGAAAATTGCAAAACAAAACCCAAATGTCCCTCAACTGGGAAACTGACGAACATACTACGCTGCAATAAAATGGGAAAAGCTCCTAAGGCATGATGAAACACAGGTGACTCAAATGCGTTCTTCTAGGCGAAGGCGTCAGGCTCAAAAGCTGCATACTCTTGGGCTGTATTTAAATGACATTTCGGGAAAGGTGGAACTCTAGCGATGGAGAGCAGATGAGGGGCTGTGTGAGGCAGCCTTGACTTCAAAGGGGTAACGTAAAGAGATTGCGTGTGTGTGTCGGGGAGCAGGGGCAGGAGAGGCTCGGAGCTGCTCTGCACCTTGATCAGGGTAGTGTTTCCATGGCTATGCCATGCTCAAAACTCATGGAACTATACACCAAAACAGTGACTGTAACTGCATATGAATTAAAAATAAACTACATGTGGAGACATAACGTATCCTATTGGTGAAGGTGAATGGGGAGAGGCAACAGTGAGGTGGAGAGAAGTGTGGATAGTCAGATTGCTTGCAGGTTTGCCAAGGCTGAAGTCAAGGTTAGGAGACTAGATTTGCGTGCAAGCTAAAGCTTTTGAACGTGGAAACATCAAAATGAAAAGAATGGTTAGGTGGCTTAATCTGTACTGTAGAACACGAGGGAAGCAGACCAGAAACCAATTAAGAACTGATAAGGGCTCTCCAAGGGTAAAAAACCCTTACATCTGAATAGGAATTTATTTATTGACAATTCATTCATTTACTCTATCTCAATTATCATAAGAATCAGTGAAGACAGAATTACTATGTGCAATCAATAGGTGCAGAAATGGAGGCTCAGAATGGCTAAGGCTTTTGTTTGCGTCCATAGTATACTGTGAAGTAGAGATCCGAAGCTAAGACCCGGATCTTAGCTGTTTGGCTCTTTCCAGCTCTCTTTGTCTTCTCCCATTTTGCTCATCCCTTCCCAGCCTCATCTCTTTCCATGGTCTGCAGGTCTCTGGCTCACTGTCTGCATCTCCGCTTGCATTCAGGTGAAGAGGCTTGCCCTGCAGTTTCCTGTCATATCCTCAGAGCTTCTCACAGCGTTTGACATGTGATAGGTGTTCAGGAGACATCTTAGTGAATAGCCATCCAAGTTAGAAAGCAGATATGTCTGGCACAATTCTTTTAACCACGTATGCCACATGCAGTGACAGAGACAAGTGTTCCTTGTCCTGTTCTTTATCCTGAAAGTGTTTCTCCCTCAGTCGTGTCCGACTCTTTGTGACCCCGTGGACTGTAGCCTGCAAGGCTCCTCTGTCCATGGGATTCTCCAGGCCAGAATAGTGGAGTGAGTTGCCATTCCTTTCTCCAGGGGATCTTCCCGACCCAGGGACCGAACCCGAGTCTCCCGCATCACAGGCAGACTCTTTACCATCTGAGCCACCAGTTCTTCGTTCTAGCAGTTCTTAAATCTGGCTGTGCGACAGATTCACCAACATATTCTTCTTAATGTTTATGTTTATCAAAGCAATGCAAGAAAAACGATGGCCCAAGATTCATAGCATAAAGGAGCCTTTGTCCCTAACCACTGTTATTCACAATTCCCATCCTCCCCCCAATGCCTGAACTCTACTTCTTAACACTGGACTTTATCCTTGCAAGCGTGAGGCAGACATTCCATACCCTATCTTGACTTTTCAGAATTAGCAATATATGCTGACTTCCTACTATTAAAGAAGATTTATTTCTCTCAAATTATTTCCACTCAAGACTTTCCTTCACTCTATTCTTACAGTATTGCAAGAATTACAATATTGTAATTTTTTGTTCAATCAACATTCAGTGTTTAGAGTAGGATGATTATGGAATTATCTTTTTAGGCTGAGTCACATGTACAGTATGATTACATTTTTTAATGTAAAGTTTTTTCAATAAAGTTACATTCCTGTGGCTCATAATTGTCATTTTTCATTTGCTTCATATCTTATATGCCAAATTGTGTCATAATGCTAATACATCTCTTCTAGTAGTGAAACGCATCAGGTTATCTGCTGATCCTGTTATTGTTTTCATTATCTGGAGACATCAGTTCTCAAGACTTCCATTTTCTTGCCTCCGTCTGCACTGGCTGCACTTTAGGTCTCTCATATAGTTATTATCCCAGAAATTTCCTTCACCATCATTCTGGGAATTTTCTTTTTCCAGTATTGATTCATGTCTTCATCTCTCTTTTTCAGTCCTTCTTTTTGGTGGAAAACATTTTCAAGTTTCCTCCTAATAAGAGATCTTGCATATCTGAGGATGCCCTTGTTATGTTCTTAGACTTGACTGATGGTTGAGTTTACAGGAAATTGTAAATTGCAAGTAATAGCCCTTTGGAATCTGAAGAGATTGCTCTATTTTCTTCTAGCTTCCAGTTTTATTGTTGAAAAGCCCAATGTCATCCTCTATTATCATGTCTGATCTTTTGTCTGCAATCTGTTTGTTATTCTATTTGAAGCATTTAGGGAATTCTCTTTATCTCTGCTGTTCTGATATTTTAAGATTAAGTGCTTTTGTGTGAATCTTTTTCATTTATTTTTCAGGCACTCACTAGATCCATTTCAATTTGGAAACATACTTCTTCTGTTCTGGGGAAATGCCTTTCTTTGATAATTCCACACATGCTCCATCCTGCTCCCCTTCTCTTTTTGTAACTGCTATAGTTTACCTGTACAACTTCCTGGATTGATCTGAATTTTCTTTTATCTCATATTTTTCAAACCTCTTTTTGCTTTTCTCTCGAAACTTATCAACTTCATTTTATCATTCACTACCAAGTTAAGACTTTTTATTTTTTTAATTTCCAAAAGTTCATTTCTTTCCTCTGAATATATTTTTTTAAAGCATCCTCTTTTTATTCATGGAATTTCTTTCTTTAATGGTATTGCTCATAGTTCTGAAACTTTCTTCTGCTCTTACCTTTGGTTTTGTTCAAATCTTCCTCACCTTTTCTGGTAATTTTTGTGGTTGTTTTGGTGTCTGATTTTCATGACAGTGGTTTCCTCAAAAGTGTGGTAGGTCCCAACATCTCCTCATATTTAAGGGTGAGAGAAGTTAATTGCATTACTGGAACTTGTGGATTGACAGACTTCACTTTTCATGTGATAAGACAATGAATCTGAATGTTGGAAGATTCTCCCCTCCCTAGAGTATCTGTAAAAGTATTTTTCCATGGACAAGTCAGTTTCCCTAGAAAGTATTGACTTAAAAACTGAAACAACTTGCTATCTTACCAGCAAAATAAGTTTACTTGGGAATAGTTGTGGTGGTGGTTTAGCTGCTAAGTCGTGTTTGACTCTTGCTGTCCCATGGACTCTAGCCCTCTGAGGAGGCTCCTCTGTCCATGGGACTTCCCAGGCAAGAATACTGTACTGGGTTGCCATTCCCTTCTCTAGGGCATCTTCCTGCCCAGAGATTTAACCCGCGTCTCCTGCTTGCAGGCAGACTCCTTACCACTGAGCCACCTAGGAAGCACCTGTTTGGGAATAGTGAATGAGTGCTCAATTGCTCAGTCACTTTCGACTCTTTTGCAACCCCATGGACTGCAGCATGCCAGGCTTCCCGCTCCTTCACTATCTCCCAGAGTTTGCTCAAATTAATGTTCATTGAGTCGGTGATGCTATCTGACCATCTCATTCTCTGCTGCCTGCTTCTCCTTTTGCCTTCAATCTTTCCCAGCATCAGAGTTTTTTTCCAATGCAAAGAGTTGGCTTTTGCATCAGATGGTCAAAGTATTGGAGCTTCAGCATCAGTCCTTCCAGTGAATATCCAGTGTTGATTTCCTTTGGGATTGACTGGTTTGATCTCCTGGCAGACCAAGGGACTCAGAAGAGTTTTCTCCAGCAACACAATTGAAAAGTATCAATTCTTCGGCACTCAAACTTCTTCACGGTCCAGTTCTCACAGCATACATGACTGCTGGAAAAACCCTAGCCTTGACTATATGGACCTTTGTCAACAAAATTATGTCTCTGCTTTTTAATATGCCATCTAGGTTTGTCATAGCTTTCCTTCCAAGAAGCAAGTGTCTTTTAATTTCATGGCTGCAGCCACCATCCAGAGTGATTTTTGAGCTCAGGGGGAAGAAATCTCACTGCTTCCACTTTTTCCCCTTCTATTTGTCATGAAGTGATGGGACCAGATACCAGGATCTTTGTTTGTTTTTACTGTTGGGTTTCAAGCCAGTTTTTGCACTCTCCTCTTTCACCCTCATCAAGAGGCTCTTTAGTTCTTCACTTTCTGCCATTAGGATGGTGTCACCTGCATATCTGAGGTTATTGATATTTCTCCTGGCAATGTAGATTCCAGCTTGTGATTCATCTAGCCTGGCATTTCACATGATGTACTCTGCATATAAGTTAAATAAGCAGGGTGACAATATACAGCCTTGACATACTCCTTTCCCGATATGGAACCAGTCCGTTGAACCAGTCCATCTGGTTCTGGCTGTTGTTTCTTGGCCTGCATACAGGTTTCTCAGGAGACAGGTCAGGTAGTCTGGTATTTCCATCCCCTTTAGAATTTTCCACAGTTTCTTGTGATCTACATAGTCAAAGGCTTTAGCACAGTCAATGAAGCAGATGTTTTTCTGAAACTCTCTTACTTTCTCCATGATCCAACAAATATTGGCAATTTGATCTCTGCTTCCCCTGCCTCTTTGAAACCCAGCGTGTATATCTAGAAGTTCTCGGTTCACATACTGCCGAACTCTGCTTGAAGGATTTTGAGTATTACCTCCTAGTGTATGAAATGAGCATAATTGTATGGCAGTTAGAACATTCTTTGGTATTGTCCTTCTGTGAGATTGGAATGAAAACTGACCTTTTCTAGTCCTGTGGCCACTGCTGAGTTTTCTGACTTTGTTGGCATATTGAGTGCAGCACTTTAGCAATATCATCTTTTTGGATTTTAAATAGCTCAACTGGAATTCCGTCAGTTCCACTAGCTTTGTTTGTAGTGATGCTTCCTAAGGCCCGCTTGACTCACACTCCAGACTGTCCGGCTCTAGGTGAGTGATCACACCATGGTTATTATCTGGCTCATGAAGACCTTTTTTGTATAGTTCTATGTATTCTTGTCACCTCTTCTGCTTCTGTTAGGTCCTTGCTGTTTCTGTCCTTTATCGTGCTCATCTTTGCATGAAATGTTCCCTTGAGACCTCAAATTTTCTGAAGAGCTCTCTAGTTTTCCCATTCCATTGTTTTCCTCTATTTCTTTGCACTGTTCATGAAGAAGGCCTTCTTTCTCTCTTTCCTTTCCTCTGGAGCTCTGCTTTCAGTTGGTGTATCTTTCCCATTCTCCCTTGCCTTTCGCTTCTCTTCCTGTCTCAGCTTTTGTAAAGCCTCCTCAGGCGGCCGCTCTGCTTCTTGCCTTTCTTTGTGTTTGGGATAATTATGGTCACTGCCTTGTATACAATGTTACAAACTTCTGTCCATAGCTCTTCAGGCACTCTGTCTACCAAATCTGACCCCTTGAATTTATTCGTTGCCTCCAATATATAGGGGATTTGATTTAGGCCATACCTGAATGGCCTACTGGTTTTCCCTACTTTCTTTAAGCCTGAATTTTGCAATAAGGAGATCATGATCTCAGCCACATTCAGCTCCAGGTCTTGTTTTTGCTGAGTGTACAGAGCTTCTCCATCTTTGGCTGCAAAGAATGTTGTTGCTGTTGTTCAGTTACTCAGTTCAGTTCAGTTCAGTCGCTCAGTTGCATCCGACTCTTTGCGACCCCATGAATCACAGCACGGCAGGCCTCCTGTCCATCACCAACTCTTGGAGTTCACCCAGACCCACGCCCATGGAGTCAGTGACGCCATCCAGCCATCTCATCCTTGGTCGTCCCCTTCTCCTCCTGCCCCCAATCCCTCCCAGCATCAGAGTCTTTTCCAATGAGTCAACTCTTCGCATGAGGTGGCCAAAGTACTGGAGCTTCAGCTTTAGCATCATTCCTTCCAAAGAAATCCCAGGGTTGATCTCCTTCAGAATGGACTGGTTGGATCTCCTTGCAGTCCAAGGGACTCTCAAGAGTCTTCTCCAGCACCACAGTTCAATAGCATCAGTTCTTCAGTGCTCAGCGTACTTTATAGTCCAGCTCTCACATCCATACACGACTACTGGAAAAACTATAGCTTTGACCAGATGGATGCTGTCTAGGTTGGTCATAGCTTTTCTTCCAAGAAGCAAGCATCTTTTAATTTAATGGCTGCAGTCACCACCTGCAGTGAACTTGGAGCCCCCCAAAATAAAGTCTGTCACTATTTCCATTGTTTTCCCATTTATTTTCATGAAGTGATGGGGTTGGATGCCATGATCTTCATTTTTTGAATGTTGAGCTTTAAGCCAACTTTTTCACTCTCCTCTTTCACTTTCATCAAGAGGCTCTTTAGTTCTTCTTCACTTTCTGCCAAAAAGGTGGTGTCATCTGCATATCTGAGGTTATTGACATTTCTCCTGGCATCATTGATTCCAGCTTGTGCTTCATCAGCCTGGTATTTCACACTGACAAAACATGGTCCACTGGAGAAGGGAATGGCAAACCAATCCAGCATTCTTGCCTTGAGAACCCCATGAACAGTATGAAAAGGCAAAAAGATATGAAATGAAAGATGAACTCCCCAGGTTGGTGGGTGCCCAATATGCTACTGGAGAAGAGTGAAGAAATAGCTCCAGCAGGAATGAAGAGGCAGAGCCAAAGTGAAAACAACACTCAGCTGGGGATGTGTCTAGTGGTCAAAGTAAAGTCTGATGCTGTGAAAAGCAATATTGCATAGTAACCTGAATGTTAGGTCCATGAATCAAGGTAAATTAGAAGTGGTCAAACAGGAGATGACAAGAGTGAACATCGACATTTTAGGAATCAGTGAAGTAAAATGGACTTGAAGGGGAGAATTTAATTCAGGTGACCATTATATCTACTACTGTGGGCAAGAATCCCTTAGAAGGAATGGAGTAGCCCTCATACTCAACAAAAGAGTCAGGCTAGATGAAGCAAAGAACATAATCAATCTGATTTTTGTATTGACCATCTGGTGATTTGTACGTTGAGTCTGGCGTCTCTTTGGTTGTTTGAAAAGTGTGTTTGCTATAATCAGCTTGTTTTCTTGACAGAACTGTAAAACTATGCCCTGCTTCATTTTGTACTCCAAGGTCAAACTTTTCTGTTATTCTGGGTGTCTCTTGCCTTCCTACTTTTACATTCCAGTCCTTTATGAGGAAGAGGACATCTTTTTTTGGTGTTAGTTTGAGAATGCGTTTAGGTCTTCACAGAACCAGTCAACTTCAGCTTCTTCAGCTTAGTGGTTGGGATATAGATTCGGATTTCTCTGAGGTTAAATGGTTTGCCTTGGAAATAAACTGAGATCTTTCTGCCATTTTTGAGGTTGCTTCCTATTACTGCATTTTGGACTGTTTTGTTGACTATGAAGTCTACTCCATTTCTTCTAAGGGATTCTTGCCCACAGTAGTAGATATAATAGTTATTTGAATTCAATGCTCCCATTCCCATCCATTTTATTTTACTGATCCTTAAGTTATTGATGTTCAATTTTTCCATCTCCTGGAAGATTCTTCCATCTCCTCTCCACATCCAATTTACCTTTGTTCATAGACCTAAACATTCCAGGTTCACATACAACGTTTTTATAGCATTGGACTTTTCTTTCACCGCCAGACACATCCACAACTGAGTGCTGGTTCTGCTTTGGCCCAGCCACTTCACTCTTTCTGGAGCTATTAGTAATTAATTGCCCTCTGCTCTGCCCCAGTCATGTACTGGACACCTCCTGACCTAGGATGCTAGCTTCCGGTGTCATACCTTGCTGCCTTTTCACACTGTTCATGGGGTTTTCACAGTCAATTTGTAAAACAAAACCACATGGCCATTTTAAAAGAAACTGAAATTTAGAAAGGAAAAACAAAAATAAAAAAAATCAAAATAAAGTTTCACACAGAGATGACCTCTAGTGATAGTATTCATTCAAGAGAGCAATTTAAAAATCAAAGAAATTTGTATGCACTGAAAACAGAAACTGAAGTAGGTATAGCATAAATGTAGGTATGATTTCCATACTGTGTGCCTCAAGCCTCTTCACTTAAGGAGTGACATGTGTCAGCTCTTAGGTGGGAATTGTGGATTAGAGAAAGTACAAAGCAAAGGAGTTGGTGAAGAGGAAGAAAAGAGGAGACATAAGTTTAGGGAAAAGAGGGAAGGCTAGATATGGAGACCACCGAACTAAGATGGCACGTGGCCACAATTCCTCTGAAAGGCTATCGTGAGAAACGGTCATACAGGTGGACGGGAGTGAGGAGTGGCGGCACGGGGTAAGGGAAATAATTTTAAATCATTTTTCCTACCAAAGGTTCAACATCAATGTTATTGTATTCATTTGTTCAGGTAAGTGATGTTACTAGAACAGTAAAAAATTGGTACTTGGGAAAATGGACTATACAGCAAAAATTTATCTGTAGCTAGGAAAGACTGTCATTCCTACGGCCATTGCAGTACCTGGCATAGATCTAAATTTTAATGACAGAAAATGCGTCTTTCAAGTCTTATGCTAACAACTTCAACTGAGATACATATCCCTTCAGGCCCTGTGTGGGTGTCTAGTATTTTATGGATCCCATAGATCAGCAAGACAGGAAATTATTTTCCTTTATTCTTCTGTAATCTTCCTAAATTTACAAGATGTAAGGAAATTTGCACAGCAATCAAGTGAAACAAAGTGTTTGCTAAATGTGTTGCAATGCACAGTGATAATTATAACAGAAGGAACATTTTAAATGGATTTCCTATAATTGTTTTTTTGAGTTTCAAAAATAAGCATAGATTTTTGCCACATTCATTTATTTCAAGTACATTCATTGAAAACTGCATTTCTTGGCACAGTGCTTGGCATATGGCAGGCAGTTTTTAAGTTGGAGTGAACAGGTGAGAACTGAGAGAACTGTTGAAGAACTAGGAAGATTCTTAATCTTTTCAGAGATCTGAGTTCCTTAAAACACACACACACACACACACACACACACACACGCACACACACGGACACACGCAGACACAGTGTATAGCAAACAGTTCTATTTTTCACACCAGCCTTTTACTTAAAGCTACTCTCTGCAAATACATAATCACAAATTCAACAAAGACATCTTTCCAGGTTTACATTTTTCTTTGTATAAGGATAGAGGCATTCTAAGTTTCTCGGAGAGGATGTGCCTTGGTGAAGCAATCTCCAAAGTTGTATTTTGCCTTTGTCTAACCATTTCACACATAAACATTCATCTCTTTCTTTCATATTGATTTGACACATACCACAAAATTTAATATTCACAGAAAAATTTCTATTTTAAGAGGTTTATTCACCTATCTTTAGTATGTGCAGTGAACAGTCATTATAAAATATACACTAAACATTAATTTTATTATTTCTGACTGTATTAAAATGTATTTTTGGTTTTGGTGATGTTACTACCCAATGTGACATCATTTTCAAGAATAAAGAAAAAACTAGAAACTAATTACTTTCTTTATAGTCTTAATATTTTGGGCATAGGTATTTTGGGGAGAATATAATTAAAAACAAAATGTTCTCCCAACCCAGAAATTCTCTCCACAAAGTAGTGGAGAAATAAAACACTTTTCTTATTGAATAAGCATTAGACCAGAATGTGATGGGCAGTGCAGGCAATCCACAAAGAGACTGCAAAGACAGCAGCCATCCTTTTACACAGCCCAGCAGACACAACCTATTACTTATGTTTTCAAGTTAAACAATAGCTAGTCATCAAGTAACAGGCCTTGATAACAAGGCACCTATAATTCATCTTACCTTTATTTCATAATT
>SJXQ01002478.1:6340-33516 GCA_006408695.1 Aepyceros melampus
CTAGATGTCCATCAGCAGATGAATGGATAAGAAAGCTGTGGTACATATACACAATGGAGTATTACTCAGCTATTAAAAAGAATACATTTGAATCAGTTCTAATGAGGTGGATGACGCTGGAGCCGATTATACAGAGTGAAGTAAGCCAGAAAGAAAAACACCAATACAGTATACTTACACATATATATGGAATTTAGAATGATGGTAATGATAAACCTGTACGCAAGACAGCAAAAGAGACACAGATGTATAGAACGGCCTTTTGGACTCTGTGGGAGAGGGAGAGGGTGGGATGGGTTGGCAGAGTGGCAGTGTAACATGTGTGATATCATAAGTGAAACGAATCGCCAGGCCAGGTTTGATGCAGGATGCAGGATCCTTGGGACTGATGCACGGGGATAATCCAGAGAGAGGGTGTGGGGCGGGAGGTGGGAGGTGAGGGTCGGGATTGAGAGTTCATGTACACTCGTGGCTGATTCATGTCGATGTGTAGCAAAACGAATACAGTATTGTAAAACAAAACAAACTAAAAAATAAAAATTAATTAAAGAGAAAAAAAGAAAACAAAACAAAAGCATCAGTTCTTTGGCAGTCAGCCTTCTTTATGGTCCAACTCTCACATCCATACACAACTACTGGAGAAAAACATGGCTTTGACTCAACGAACCTATTGGCAAAGTGATGTCTTTGCTTTGTAATATGCTTTCTAGGTCTGTCATAGCTTCTCTTCCAAAGAGCAAGTGTCTTTTAATTTCATATGATAACATTAAATGTTTATACTGATGCCAGAGTCAGGGTGTGATGCCTTTAGAGAAGTTTCTTTACCTGCTTCTCTTCCACTGTCTTCTGGGAGGGCTTTCTATAGCTAACTAGACCAGGACACTGGCAACCCCAGGACTCCACTTGGAATCTCATTCTCCCACTAAATTCCCAGTTTCAAGCACATAAAATGGCATAAAGGCATTTTATGTCAAACATGAATGAAGCATACTGGATTAATTTATAAGCTCATATAATGAGATTTTTAAAGAAAGCCAATAGAGACTGTAAAAATTACCCTAGACTGTGTTTAATGAGCTTTTGTGGGGCTAGAATAGACAAAAAATTAAGGTACCTCTTATTTCACAGAGAAGATGAAGGCTGTCAGGTCTGCAAACCTACCCACACCTTCAGCATTATGATGAGAGGTTTCCCTTGCCCTGAGTAACTTGGATTTCTCCCTGGGCTCTTACTTCAACTTCCTCCCGCTTCTCCCAGGTTGCTCCTCCATAGTGATTTCATCTTTTTCCAGTTCCTAACTGGAGATTCTTTAAAGCACAAAACAGTCTGTCCATTTTTATGCCTACTATGCAGTAGGCTTGCTGAAAACATGGGTGATATGGCTGCAAAGGAGTACCTGTTCTCAAGGAGGCTGTATTTAATAATGAAGGGATGGGCAGCTTGAAACAAATCTCTGATATGTAGTCTATCAACGCGTAGTGCAAGGTGCCAGGAGGAAGATTGAAGCAAAGTTGGGGGGACCAGCTCCAGGGGTCTTCTGGTAGTAGTGGTGATGATGCATGTGTCGGTGGCAATGATGGGGGTGCCAGGAGCTTGGTGGCGATGATGGTGAGCATGGTGATGAGGGTGGTAATAGCACTGGCGGTGATGCTGGTGGCAGTGGGGGCAATGGGAATGGCAAGGGTATAGTGGTCAGGGGAAGAGCGATGGCTAAGAGGGTGGACATGGAGGTGGTGCTGATGGTGGTTGCTGTGGTAGAAGTCTTAGGTCTGGGAGTCAATGAGAAAATGATACGTAAGCAGAGATCTGAATTGTAAGGCACCACGCCACTAAGAGTCGGACACGATTGAACGACTTCACTTTCACTTTTCATTCTCATGCATTGGAGAAGGAAATGGTAACCTACTCCAGTGTTCTTGCCTGGAGAATCCCAGGGATGGGGAGCCTGGTGGGCTGCCGTCTATGGGATCACACAGAGTCGGACAGGACTGAAGTGACTTAGCAAGCCAGCAAGCAACGCCAGTTCAGCCTCTGGGTTGGGAAGATCCCCTGGAGGACGGCATAGCAACTCACTCCAGCATTGCTGCCTGCAGAATCCCATGGACAGAGGAGCCTGGTGGGCCTCAGTTCATAGGGTTGAAAAGAGTTGCACATGACTGAAGTGACTTAGCACACACAAATACACAGCCTTACAAAAAATCTAAGAGGAAAGCATTTCAAATAGGGAAGATGATAAAGTAAAATTTGGGATTTTATTGCCCATCTCCATTTTGGACACTCTGGGTGACCGTGGTGGCTTATACAATTTCTGTAGCTCCTTGGGGGACCGAGCCAAAGTACCTTCTGTGGGAATCTGGCTGATAAATACTTCCTAATAAGTCGTTTCCACACAAATACTCCCCAACTCCCCACAGTCTCCTTCAGTGAACCCTAACCAAAGACAGTGCATATAAATATCTCTTTCAAGGAGTTTTGCTGTAAAGAAAAGAAATTGAGGATAAGATGATTAAATCCCAAAGGCAACTCAAACTCAACGTTTCTAAAACTAAACCCATTAGTATTTTTTTTCCCCTCAAATTAGCCTCCCTTCCGGTGTTACCCTTCTCAGAGAATGCCTACAATATTCATCCTGGCACAAAAGCAAAAGCCTGCAGTAACTCTCCACTCATTTCCAATCAGTCACCAAATCTGGTTATTTCTGTCTCCTTTGCATAGCGCACTTGAGGATTGATCGGCAAATGCTTGACCAAGAATAATTTAGGTGTCATTGGTGATAGTGGGAACAAGTGAAGCATGTTTTGCCTTGTTCATCCAAAACAGAGCTTATAAAACCATATTCATTCCTTTGGGTTTTGTTCTTGGCAGTCCTTTACAAACTGTGTACATGTGCCTGATGTCAATTTTGTGTGTATTTTTTAGCAATAATGAAAAGGGGGAGGGGCTCTCTTCCATGTCCTTGAAGATTGTTGCAAAGGGTGAGAAATTACACAGTTATCGTCCTTCCTTGAGGCTCTCAGGAAACAAACATAATCAGTGGGGAAATTCAATAGAGGCTTAACAAAGAGAAAGGCAATAGGTGAGACTTTGGAAGGGAAATTAATTAAGCCAAACTAAAATTAGTGGTTTTGGGTTTGAGGTTGGGAGGGAGTCTGGGCTATGGAGAACTGGAACAGAGAAAGGAAACATGCTGGCAGGGAGCTGATTCTGGGTCCAAGATTAATTATCATTCAACATCTAATTATGTAGTCTGAATTACAATCCTGCCAGTTGAGTTCTTTTTCTCTAACACGGAGATGAGAAATAGATTCATTCTGAAAACTGGGGGTCTTCTAATTTTCACTTAAGACAGATTTAAAAAAAAACCCTCACCTTTGTCCTTTTCTGATGATTATTTGTCATTTTTCTCTATTTAAAAGAGCTGGTCCCTTTCAAATTACTTTCTTGCCAAATAACTGTTTTGCATTCTTGTCATCTGAATATAAAAATACCAGATGTATTCCTACTGGGTATATGATTTATACCAGGTGGAATACTAGATACACACTCCTTATTCAGTTTATCTGCACTGCTTACTATCTGCAGAACATTTCTTAAGATACTTCACAGCTGCTAAATGAATGTGATCAAGAATTAACACTGTTTGGCTAACATTCATCTACTCCTCACACTAGTCCTAGGAACTGGGAACTAATATTAGCTCCATTTAATAGATACTGAAACTGGGGTTAGACTGTTGAAGCAACTTTTCTAAAGTCACATGACTAGTACATTAATGAAACCCAAGATTTAAAACCAGGCTTGTGTGTCTCATCCAACTAACCCACCATCTTCCACATTGATGAAATCCGAATTGTTGGTCTTGTGCAAACATTTTGATACTATTTTCATAAAGAATTACAGCAAAATGAGCAATGAGAAGTTTATCTTCTGCATCTCCTGGCTGCTACTAAAAATTGTTTGCTAGCTGTATCTTTGCTCTGGGTAAATCTCAAAACAATTCCAAGTAGGGTGCTTGAACTCCGTAAGTTTCATGTTATAAACCCAGCGTCCTTGTCCTGACTCACCTGTCCTCACTCATTCTCACCCTTGACCCTATATTTATGGTTGAAAGAAAAACTGGATGCATATAGAAATGGTGCCAGTGATGAAGACAACAGAGAGGTAAATATACAATCTCTGTCCTCAAACAGCTGATGACAGAAAGGAGGGCACAAGTTAAGCTCAGAAAATAGCCAGAGACAACTGGAATGTTCCTTAGAGTTCACTGTGGTGCAGACTCTGAGAACCTTGCCGTGTGGTCATGTACTTGGAGACACTTGTACTGTACATAATATGCACTTTGTACTCTTCTGAACACTCAGGAGTAGGTTGAGACAAAACTGACATGTTTTCTCAATTCCACTGATATTAATTGAGAGCCTGATGTCTCAGAAACATTTCACTCTATTTCTTTGCAGAAATTTGCTTTTGTTGTTTCAAGGAGTGGTTCTAATAGCTCAATTTTAATTATAGCTGTCCTTAAATCCTTCTAAGGAAATTACAGCATCTATGTTAGCTTGGTATTAGGATCTATTGATTATCTTTTCACATTCAAGTTGAACTTTTTCTGTTTCTTGGTTTAGCGAATATTTTGGAATCTATCATAGACACATTTTGTGTATTTTAAGACTTAATTCCTATCTCAATCTTCTATTATATTAGAATCTTAATCAGGTTGGGCTTTTATACCAAAATACCATAAGTCAAGTTGCTTAAAATTAACAATAATTTATTTCTCAGAGATCTGGAGACTGGAAATCTGAGATCAGGATGTCAGCATAGCTGGATTTCTGGCAAGAGTCCTCTTCCGAGTTTCAAACTGCCAACTTCAACATGGCAGACCACAAAGAAAGGAAGCAAGCTCTCTTTCAGCTTTTCTAAGACCTTGATCCTGGGAAAGGTTGAGAGTTAGAGGAGAAGGGAGCAGCATGTAGCCATCTCATCCCAGGATGAGATGGCTAGATTATATTACCTTCTTAGTGAACATGAGTTTGAACAAGCTCTGGGAGATAGTGAAGGATGGGGAAGCCTGGTGTGCTGCAGTCCACAGAGTCTCAAATAGACATGAGTGAACAAAGGACACTAATTCCATCCAGGAGGACTCCATCCTTATGACCTCATGTAAGCCTAGTTACTTTACAGTTGCCCCACCTTCTAATGCCATCACACTGGGGGATCGTGTTTCAACATATGAACTTTCGGCATACACAAATACTTAGTCCACAATGAGTAGGAAACTTGTTTGGGTTTAGAATTCACTTCCAGGCTCCCTTTTGTGGTTTAAATATCAAATTAGCGCTTACAGTCTATAAAGGGCTATTCTGGTCTGCTTGTGTGTTACCTAGATGATAGAGCTCCACCCCCTGGTGTCTGTGGTTCTGCCTAGGAGGAGGAAGATACAATCCAGTTATTGCAGGAGTGGAATCAGAACCATGGTCAGAGGCTTTACCCAAGAGTAGAGCTTTGTGCTTGAGGAGGTCCCTACCCAGTTATCCTTCTTTCTCCACCTTCCAGAGTTTCCTACTAAATGACTTATACATAATGTCCAGTTTTCGTTTCTTTCTTTCTTTCTTTCTTTTTTGATTAGCTGATAAAGGAAAATGGAATATGTTTCCCATACATTCAGAACCACCAGTCCTGCTTTGCTCTAAAACCTATGGTTTTTCCACTATTTCATATTGTCTCTGAGGCTGTGATATTTCAACCAGCAGTATGTGTCCTGCCCATTTAAAAACTGTATCCTGAGCCTTCAGACACATTCTTTCCATTATTATTCTTGTCCCTTCAGTTTTCCTATTTTCTCCTATATAACATTATGTCACAGTTACAGCCAATATATTTTCCCTCTTCTCTGTGACTCTTTCATCTCCCCTCATATCATGCCCCTAAAGAGAGGGACAGCATTGTCACCAGATGTCTTTAAGTCACTGATCTAATTAGTTCCGTAGTGAATGGAATCATACTGTAGTGTCAGGAAGGCACATGTCAGGAAGGAAGCATTCTTTTCCATACTCTCCAAGCCTGAAGATTTAATGAACAATCCAGGAGGAAGGTGAACTCCCTACCTCTACTTGTCTTCCTTCTTCCTCTTCAGTACATCAGGCCTCATTGATGCTTCCCTGGTAAAGAATCTGCCTGCAATGCAGGAGACACAGGTTTGATCACTAGGTAAGGAAGATCACCTGGAGAAGGAAATGGCAACCTACTCCAGTATTTCTGCCTGAGGAACCCCACAGATAGAGGAGCTTGGCAGGCTACAGTCCATGGGGTCAGAAAGAGTCAGACCTGACTGAGCAAATAACACTAACACACTAACACTGAGAGAGACTAGAGTGGGAACTGGTCCGTTGACCTAGAGTAGGACCATCTCTTTCTCTGACTCTCTTCTTCCATTTTCTTTCCTTTTTCTGTGAAATTGAAGTGCAGAGAGCTGGATTTATTTCTGGAGGGAAGAAAGTCTTACCATTGCTCTCTTGCTCTTGTTTGCAATCATCCAGATTGTTTTTAACATTCAAGACTAAGATTTAGGTATCAAAGGAAGTAAAATAGAGCTGGACAACTAATGGAGTATTGAGTTTCCCAGTGCTCCAGTCCAAGGTCCCTGTTAAATGCATTGGTGTTAGGAGTTTCATCCTAGCTCCACCCTAATTCTTAGCAATGGTCCAGCTCTAGCCAGCTTGCATGTGTGCATGCGTGTGTTTGTATGGGCATCCTTGTATCTGCCATTGGAAGAATGGGTTCAATCAGCTGAACCCATAAAAGGGTAGATAGGTAACAGTGACTGCATCAGAACATTCAAAGCAAGAGCATTCTCGAAAGCTCCTAACTGAATAGAGTCTCCTGTTATTAAGCCCCAGTTTCCCAGTTTACTCAGTGGTAAAGAGTTCACCCGCTAGTTCAGGAGACACAGGAGATGCAGGTTTGATCCTTTGGGTTGGGAAGATCCCCTGGAGTAGAAAATGGCAACCTGACCTGATATTCTTGCTTGGAAGATTCCATAGACAGAGGAGCCTGGCAGAATCACAAAGAGTTGGACACTGCAGAGCAACTGAGCATGCACAAATTAAAAAAAAAAATAATTAATAAGACCAAGGAAAAGAGTCAAATGATAGTGGAAGAAGTTTGTTGTTGATCTGAGGATTTGAAATGTACATCCTAGAATCACAGAACTTGAACCAGAGTAGAGTCTCAGAGACCATCTGTAATAGTGAAGATGACTCCTCTTTCTGTTTTCTGGGCCTGAGGATGACCAGCTGCATGGTCTGAAAATTGTTCTTTACTTCACTCCCGCTCTCCTGCATTTCCCCAGACTTTACAAAGAGTCTTCTCAAAACTTGCGATATTCTCAGAAAAAAGAAAAATGCTGTTCAGAGCCAGATAACTGAGTAGCTGAGTTCTATGAATCATTCAAACGTTAGAGTCATTTCTGCTTGTTGTAGAAGAGATGGCCCAGATCTAAGGGAAACTGAGGAATTCAAGGGAGGGAGAATGTGACCCTTGCCCACTATGAAAAACTTCCAGGTTTTTTTTTTTTTTTTTATTTGCAATTTTCTAGAAGTAGAAAAGCTACTACAAAAACTACTACTTCATTGAACTTGGGCTCCAGGAAGTTTGACTTGTACCATTTTTGGCAGAAAGAAGATGGATGTTTGTGAACCTCCCCAGTGATTATAAACCAAACTATTAATTGGAAAAGACCCTCATGCTTGGAAAGATAGAAGGCAGGAAGAGAAGGGGACAACATAGAATGAGATGGTTGAGTGGCATCACCGACTGGACATGAGTTTAAGTAAACTCCAGGAGATAGTGAAGGACAGGGAAACCTGTCCTGCTGCAGTCCATGGGGTCACAAAGAGCCAGACACGAATGAGTGACTAAACAGCAATAACAAACTCAGTGGTCTAGGTGCTGGATTAAGCAGTTTAATTAGACATTTCCATTGGATCAAGGGTCCCAGTCACCAGACCTTATGGTTAAAGAAGCCCTCTCCACTATTCACCCTTCTAAGTGCATCTTAGGAAAACATGGTTCATTCACTCAATCAAGTTGAGCTTAGCTGAAATATTGAAGTTGATAAAAACATAAAAGCTACCAAAGTTTTATTTTCTACTTCCTCTCTCCCCAATTCCTCTGCCAGTTTCTTTTCTAGCTTCCCTTCAAAAGAGCTTGACTTAACAGGAAAACATGGGGTTCATTTACCCAGCAAGGAAGCGCTTTTCATGTTTGAGCTTTGAAATGAAAATTATCTTTGGGCAGGCTTCTCTGCAGCTCCATCTGTGAGCAGCAGGGCCTGTCAGAGTGACTATGGACTTGGGGAAGGAAGTCAGACCTCAGAAGGCAGCAAGGAAGCACAAAGTTTTTCTCTCTCTCTTTCTTTTTTTTTTTTCTAAGTAGGATCCTGGAGGGCAGAAACCAAAGGTGATGGTGCCCTAATGAGTATAGGCTGACATCGTTTGATTTCACAGGCTGGAAGCATTAAATAAATCACCCCTGCAGCTCCCAGTCATAGACCTTAGATATAAATGGTCACTGATCCAAGCTTATATGCCAGGAGGATTTAAATCTACATTTTCATGCAACAAATCTAAAGACACTCTTCAAGTAAAAAATAGATTCAAGGATAGACATGCTATCCCCAGGACAGACTGAACGGCTCCCAAACTTTTACCAACATGCATTTTTGAACTTCTGTTTTTGAACAGGATGTATATGCAGGTGAAAATAGCATGTTCTCTCAGAATTAGAGAGAATTAGAGAGAGTCGCAGAAATGAATCCTCACGCACATGTCAATCAGTAGCAGTCTCCTAAAGATGTCAGCATGCTCTGTGCACTATGTAGGATCAAAGCGTATGCACTGGAATCGCTCCCGCTATGGCTTTAGTGGGGCTTCCCTGGTGGCTCAGATGGTAAAGAAACTGCCTGCAGCGCAGAAAGCTGGGATTTGATCCCTGGGTCAGAAGATATCCTGGAGAAGGGAATGGTTCAGTTCAGTTCAGTTCAGTTGCTCAGTCGTGTCCGACTCTGCGACCCCATGAATCGCAGCACGCCAGGTCTTTCTGTCCATCACCAACTCCCGGAGTTCACTCAGACTCACATCCATCGAGTCAGTGATGCCATCCAGCCATCTCATCCTCGGTCGTCCCCTTCTCCTCCTGCCCCCAATCCCTCCCAGCATCAGGGTCTTTTCCAATGAGTCAACTCTTCGCATGAGGTGGCCAAAGTACTGGAGTTTCAACTTTAGCATCATTCCTTCCAAAGAAATTCCAGGGTTGATCCCCTTCAGAATGGATGGGTTGGATCTCCTTGCCGTCCAAGGGACTCTCAAGAGTCTTCTCCAACACCACCGTTCAAAAGCATCAATTCTTCGGCGCTCAGCCTTCTTCACAGTCCAACTCTCACATCCATACATGACCACAGGAAAAACCATAGCCTTGACTAGACGGATCTTTGTTGGCAAAGTAATGTCTCTGCTCTTCAATATGCTATTTAGGTTGGTTATAACTTTTCTTCCAAGGAATAAGCATCTTTTAATTTCATGGCTGCAGTCACCATCTGCAGTGATTTTGGAGCCCAGAAAAATAAAGTCTGACATTGTTTCCACTGTTTCCCCATCTATCTGCCATGAAGTGATGGGACCAGATGCCATGATCTTCATTTTCTGAATGTTGAGCATTAAGCCAACTTTTTCATTCTCCTCTTTCACTTTCATCATGAGGCCTTTTAATTCCTCTTCACTTTCTGCCATAAGGGTGGTGTCATCTGCATATCTGAGGTTATTGATATTTCTCCCGGCAATCTTGATTCCAGCTTGTGTTTCTTCCAGCCCAGCGTTTTTCATGATGTACTCTGCATATAAGTTAAATAAGCAGGGTGACAATATACAGCCTTGACGTACTCCTTTCCCTATTTGGAACCACTCTGTTGTTCCATGTCCAGTTCTAACTGTTGCTTCCTGACCTGCATACAGATTTCTCAAGAGGCAGGTCAGGTGGTCTGGTATTCCCATCTCTTTCAGAATTTTCCACAGTTTATTGAGATCCACACAGTCAAAGGCTTTGGCATAGTCAATAAAGCAGAAATAGATGTTTTTTCTGGAACTCTCTTGCTTTTTCCATGATCCAGCAGATGTTGACAATTTGATTTTCCTCTGCCTTTTCTAAAACCAGCTTGAAGATCAGGAAGTTCATGGTTCATGGTTACCCATTTCAGTACTCTTGCCTGGAGAATTCCATGGACTGAGGAGCCTGGTGGGTTACAGTCCGTGGGGTCTCAAAGAGTTGGATATGATTGAGAGACTAACACTTTCACTTTTCACACTGGGTTTAATACTTGATTATGCCTCTTAACACTCTATGACTTTGGACCAGTTGCTTCACTTCTTAGGGACTCAGTTTTCCTATCTGTGAAATGAGAGTAAGAATGAGACAGAGTTATGCAAATAAGACAGCTGACCTGTGTCTGGCCTGTGCTGTAAATGCTCAGAACTGGTAATTCTACACTGTTAACTTTGTGATTTGAGGGAAGAAGAAGCAATTCTGATTAAGGTGCTCTACACGGGCTTTTTCGCAGAAGTGGCTATGGAGGAAGGGCTTTTTGCTGGACTGAGTTCGTAGGCAAAGACATTCTGGACAGAAGCTCGCTGGAGGAAGCAGACAGGGAAAGGAGAACAAAGTTCACCTTTGGGCTGATGTGCAGGGAGAGGTGATAGTATGGGGCCTATAGAGAGAAGATTCTGAGTGCCCATCTGAAGAATACGCACTTGATTGAACAGACAGTGGGACGTCACTGAAGGCTTTAGAGTAGGAAAATGACAGACTGAGAGCTTTTCCTCCTTAGGAAACTCACCCAGTGAGCTGTGAGTAGGGTGATTGGACTCAGGGAAGGGAAGTTAGAGAAAAACCGCAGGGTCGGCACTGCAGTGGTGCAGTAGTGAGAAGGGCTTTTGATATCAGAAATGTGACAGATAAAGCACAATTGTGATTTTGTTTTTATGGGGGGGGGGAGAGTTAATTTATGGCAGCCAAGGACCGAATGGAAAAGCTAATAACAGAGCTGGGGATGAGGGGAGGGACCAGATGTTCTTTCTTGTCTGTTTCCCACTTGGCGTGTCACTCCAGTACATCATCTTGCAGAGGCAATCAGCACACCTGTTAGTGAGTTTTGGCATCTAATTGACATCATTGGCCTCTGCACAGAGGCAGACAATGGATGTTGTTGTTGTGCCAGTGGAGTACATTTGTATTTTACAGACAATTGTGCCTGTGTACAAAGTCGCTTCAATTGCGTCCGACTCTTTGCAACACTATGGACTCAAGCCCATCAGGTTCTTCTGTCCAGGGTATTCTCCAGGCAAGAATACTAGAGTAGATGGTCATGATCTTCTTCAGGGGAACTTCCTGACCCAGGGAAAGAACCTGCATCTCTTATGTCTCCTGCACTGGCAGGAGGGTCACCTGGGAAGCCCGTAGATGATTGAGAGGAAGCAAATCAAGTTTGTCTGCTGAGCCCCAGGGAAGACACATCTGGATGAGATGAGGAGCCACTTGTTTCCTGGAGTTAAATGAGTGCAAGGAATCTTAGGTAGTCAGACACTTCACTCAGCCTCTGGAGACCTGAGTCCCGGTGATCAAGGAAGGTAGATAAACGACCCTCCTGGGGCTTGCAAGTGCAAAGCCTCTTGTTCTTTCTTGTTCTTGTTCTTTCTTCCCTACAAACTTACTCTTGAACTCGATCATTTGCTTTCTATGTATGAGTTGGCTAATTTTTCTGGAAAGTGGCTTTGAAGGTAAAGAATCTAAGCTGTAGGCATTGTGGGTGATCCCCTCAGATCTGATTTTGTCCTGCTGAGCGTTACATGTTCATTCCTACTGACACATTCAATGTTCCAGGTCCAGAATAAGTTCTAGACACAGAGGCACAGTTCAATGAGATATTGTTCTGTTTTCAAGGACTTCACAGCACACTGGGATCAACACTCAAACACTTACATCGATTTAAGTGTAGAGAACGCCTTGATAGTAGTGAGTGTGAAGTCCAGTAGGTGTCTGACTGGTGTGGGGGTATTAAGTTGAAACTTAGGACCTGAACAGTATTTTCTAACTGGACAAAAGAGGGGAAAGGTGTTCTAGGTAGAGATAGCAGCACAAACAAAGCCTCAGAGATACTCAAGTGTAGATCTTGTCAGAAAACTAGGCAGTACAGTATGTTAAAGGATTTGGGTGCTGGAACTGTGAGGGATAAAGCTTGAAAATGGATTATGGATCTAGGTTATTAGGATTCAGAGCCCCTTAGGTTAATACCATCAGAAACATCTGAAACTTCTCCAATCAAGATTACTTTTATTGGGAATCAATCAATAATGCAGTATTGAGCACTTGCTCTGGGCAAGGCCTTGGAAGAACAGAAAGAAGAACAAGATGCATTATCTTCTGTAGGATTCTCTGCTGAAGAGCAAAGAGGCTGTGGACACAGGAAACCCCAAACTTCCCATTTATTTTTCATATATTCCTCCAGTCATTTATGAATCCTAAGATGTGTTAGGATTCTGGGTAAAATGAGAACATGAAATAATATCCTTGCCCATGGAAGTCAGACAATGAAATAGGTAATTATACCGTCAGTGTTACAGATTGTGGCAAGAATATGAACAGGGGTCTGGGGAGTCCCAAGACCGAATGGGAGGTTGATCAAGGAGGGCTTCCTAGAGGAAGCAGCAGCAGAGTGACCCCTGGGAATGTGACCAAGTCAAGTCAAGGAGGGCAAAAATGCTGTGTGTGCCATAGGAGGTGCAGAGAAGATTGTTTTGGGAAGAAGTATCCTGTGTAGAGAAGGAGGTGATGAAGTACTGTGACTGGAATAAAATGTGGAAGAAGGTACAGCGGGGTAAAACTGAGTAAATGGACTTCACCTCTTCCCCTCCCCAGTTCAGTTCAGTTCAG
Organism: Aepyceros melampus; assembly: GCA_006408695.1. Classification (NCBI taxonomy): domain Eukaryota; kingdom Metazoa; phylum Chordata; class Mammalia; order Artiodactyla; family Bovidae; genus Aepyceros; species Aepyceros melampus. Next base: position 19,319 of record SJXQ01002478.1, read on the forward strand.
TTCAGTCACTCAGTCATGTCCAACTCTTTGCCACCCCATGAATCGCAGCATACCAGGCCTCCCTGTCCATCACCAGCTCCCGGAGTTCACTCAGACTCACATCCATCGAGTCCGTGATGCCATCCAGCCATCTCATCCTCTGCCGTCCCCTTCTCCTCCTGCCACCAATCCCTCCCAGCATCAGGGTCTTTTCCAATGAGTCAACTCTTCACATGAGGTGGCCAAAGTCCTGGAGTTTCAGCTTTAGCATCATTCCTTCCAAAGAAATCCCAGGACTGATCTCCTTCAGAATGGACTGGTTGGATCTCCTTGCAGTCCAAGGGACTCTCAAGAGTCTTCTCCAACACCACAGTTCAAAAGCATACCAGGCCTCAGATAAGGGGCTGTCCATGGTACTGACGAGCACAGTACTCAGACTTTGCAAATTTTTAGAGACTGATGTTTCATGGAAATAAAAAATCTTTTTAGAATGACTTTTAAATTGTATTCAAAAGCCTAACTGAATAAGGCCCCCGGTTCAGAGAAGGAGAGAAGACAGGATAAGGAAACATTTGTCACCAAATATTTTCCCTGTCCCACGACCCATTCCGGAAAGGTGGTTCCATCGGTACTATGAAATGCCCAAGAAAATGCACAGGGTACTGTGAAGAGATGGTGGAAAGATTTAAGCCTTTCTGCTAAGGGAAAGCTCCACCCACTTTGGAGACAGTGGAAGTGGGCTTGCCTGCTCTGGGGGCTGTTTGGAAGTCTCAGGCTGTCCCAAATGGAAGGTTCCAGACAGTGTAGACATTATTTACCCAGACTCTAAGACACTCTGTCCAAAGCTGTTCCAAGGGGTTCTTAGAGATGTGCTTTGATTATTTATCAAATTATTGAGTTCCTCTTGATATGCTTATCAATCAATGTCCCCAAGATCAGTGGCAGAATGGTATTCAGTTTAGTTCAGTTGCTCAGTAGTGTCCGACTCTTTGTGACCCCATGAATTGCAGCACACCAGGCCTCCCTGTCCACCACTAAATCCCGGAAATTACCCAAACTCAGGTCCACTGACTCATGTCCAAACTCAAGTCAGTGATGCCATCCATCCATTTCATCCTCTGTCACCCCCTTCTCCTTATTCCCCCAATCCCTCCCAGCATCAGGGTCTTTTCCAATGAGTCAGTTCTTCATATGAGGTGGCCAAAGTGCTGGAGTTTCAGCTTCAGCAACAGTCCTTCCAATGAATATTCAGGATAATCTCCTTTAGGATGGACTGGTTGGATCTCCTTGCAGTCCAAGGGACTCTCAAGATTCATGTTGATATATGGCAAAACCAACACAATATTGTAAAGTAATTAATCTCCAATTAAAATAAATAAATTTATATTAGAAAAAGAGTCTTCTCCAACACCACAGTTCAAAAGCATCAATTCTTCGCCACTTAGCTTTCTTCACAGTCCAACTGTAACATCCATGCATGACCACTGGAAAAACCACAGCCTTGACAAGATGGACCTTTGTTGGGAAAGTAATGCCTCTGCTTTTGAATATACTATCTAGGTTGGTCATAATTTTCCTTCCAAGGAGTAAGCACCTTTTAATTTCATGACTGTAATCACCATCTACAGTGATTTTGGAGCCCCCCAAAATAAAGTCTGACACTGTTTCTGTTTCCCCATCTATTTCCCATGAAGTGATGGGACCAGATGCCATGATCTTCGTTTTCTGAATGTTGAGCTTTAAGCCAACTTTTTCACTCTCCTCTTTCACTTTCATCAAGAGACTTTGTAGCTCCTCCTCACTTTCTGCCATAAGGGTGGTGTCATCTGCATATCTGAGGTTATTGATATTTTTCCCGGCAATCTTGATTCCAGCTTGTGTTTATTCCAGTCCAGCGTTTCTCATGATGTACTCTGCATAGAAGTTAAATAAGCAGGGTGACAATATACAGCCTTGACATACTCTTTTTCCTATTTGTCTGGTTCTAGCTGTTGCTTCCTGACCTGCATACAGATTTCTCAAGAGGCAGATCAGGTGGTCTATTATTCCCATCTCTTTCAGAATTTTCCACAGTTTACTGTGATCCACACAGTCAAAGGCTTTGGCATGGTCAATAAAGCAGAAATAGATGTTTTTTTCTGGAACTGTTTTGCTTTTTTGATTATCCAGCTGCTTCTGCTAAGTCGCTTCAGTCGTGTCCGACTCTGTGCGAGCCCATAGATGGCAGCCCACCAGGCTCTGCCGTCCCTCCGATTCTCCAGGCAAGGATACTGGAGTGGGTTGCCATTTCCTTCTCCAACGCATGAAAGTGAAAAGTCAAAGTGAAATCGCTCAGTTGTGCCCGACTCTTAGCAACCCCATGGACTGCAGCCTACCAGGCTCCTCCGTCCATGGGATTTTCCAGGCAAGAGTACTGGAGTGGGGTGCCATCCAACAGATGTTGGCAATTTGATCTCTAGTTCCTCTGCCTTTTCTAAAACCAGCTTGAACATCTGTAAGTTCACGTTCACATATTGCTGAAGCCTGGCTTGGAGAATTTTGAGCATGACTTTACTAGCATGTGAGATGAGTGCAATTGTATGTTAGTTCAAGCATTCTTTGGCATTGCCTTTCTTTGGAATTGGGATGAAAAGTGACCTTTTCCAGTTCTGTGGCCACTGCTGAGTTTTCCAAATTTGCTGCCATATTGAGTGCAGCACTTTCACAGCATCATCTTTCAGGATTTGAAACAGCTCAACTGGAATTCCATCACCTCCACTAGCTTTGTTCATAGCGATGCTTTCTAAGGCCCACTTGACTTCGTATTCCAGGATGTCTGGCTCTAGGTGAGTGATCACACCATTGTGATTACCTTTGTCATGAAGATCTTTTTTGGACAGTTCCTGTGTGTATTCTTGCCACCTCTTCTTAATATCTTCTGCTTCTGTTAGGTCCCTACCATTTCTGTCCTTTATCGAGCCCATCTTTGCATGAAATGTTCCCTTGATATCTCTAATTTTTTAAGTCTGAATTTGGCAATCAGGAGTTCATGATCTGAGCCACAGTAGTAGATATGATAGTCATCTGAGTTAAATTCACCCATTCCAATCTATTTTAGTTCACTGATTCCTAGAATATCGACATTCAATCTTGCCATCTCTGTTTGAGCACTTTCAATTTGCCTTGATTCATGGACCTAACATTCCAGGTTCCTATGCAATATTGCTCTTTATAGCATCAGACCTTGCTTCTATCACCACTCACATCCACAGCTGGATATTGTTTTTGCTTTGGCTGCTTCCCTTCATTCTTTCTGGAGTTATTTCTCCACTGATCTCCAGTAGCATATTGGGCACCTACTGACCTGGGGAGTTCCTCTTTCAGAATCCTATCATTTTGCCTTTTCATGCTGTTCATGGGGTTCTCAAGGCAAGAATACTGAAGCAGTTTGCCATTGCCTTCTCCAGTGGACCTCACTGGTTGGGTAGATGTAGCCCCCTCTTTATGCCCCCCATCTCTGTCTCTCACATACAGATACACACACACACACACACACATATCTGCCATATGGTGACTGGTCAATAAATAGTATCATAACAATAACAGCTCTTTTGTCAAACAACCATTTCTATTGTCCCCTTTCTTCTTCCACTCTAGTCCTTCCTGCTCCTGCTATCTTATTTTCCTGATTGCTCCTTTTTTCAACACTACGAGCATGGTAATTCTCTTTACTTGTGTCTGGTTCTTTGCAACTTCATGGCCTATAGCCCTCCAGGCTTCTCTGCCAATGGGATGCTCCAGGCAAGAATACTGGAGTGTGTTGCCATTTCCTCCTCCAGGGGATCTTCCTGACCCTGGGATGGAACCCATCTCCTATGTCTCCTACATTGGCAGGTGGGTTCTTTACCACTAGCATAACCAGGAAAGCCCTTTCAATACTATACTATCATTGTTTTACTGTAACCACTTTTCTCTTCCCAAGATTATCTTTTTACCAAGAACTGACCATTCCTCAGTGAGTAAGAGGTGAGAGCAAATGGGAAAGAGAAGATAACTACAGCAATGAAGGTGGGAGAAAACAAAGATCAGAATTCACACATTAATATTTTCCTTCAAGAACACTTCCTCTTATTCTAATTCATCGCCCATAAGATAGGCTGAAACCATCTAAAACCAAATGCCTTCATGGGCAAGATGTCCAGTGTCTCAGATCCCTTCCCTCCCCTGTGCTGATTCACCTGGTACTCCTTATTTATCATCATCCCAGATCCAGGAAGGTCCACCTCAGATAGGTCTCTTGTTTGGACTTAAAGTAGGGTCCTTAGAGCAGGTCACCACTGCTCATGCTGATGATTAAAATAGCCTCCTAATTGGTTTCCTGCTTCCTAATTTGCTCCATCTTTTACACCTGCCAGAAGCTCCTTTCTTCTTGTTTACTTGTTCATTTTCCTTTTCAGAGGGTGTAGCCTGTGTCAAGATAAGAGAATGGTCTTTGGACTAAGATAGGTGAGGAGTCAAGCTCTGACTCTGCTGTTCACTAGCTCGAGATGTTTAATCTTTTTGAGCCTCAGGGACAGTGTAAAAGAGCTGCTGTTAAACAAAAAAATGTCCCAAAGAGTGACTGGTGCATTTGCATTGTGTCTAGCATATGCCAAGTGCCAAATGAACTGGATACCTTCTCCATGTTTATTTAGTAAAGAAATAAAACCTCCCCACATCGTGTCCCTGTATACATAGCCCCTATTAAGGACCTTGCTTTACCAATTCTTCCCTCTGTAAGTCACAGCTTCAATAAACATTTCTCTTTACTGGGTCATTCTAATCAGCATGATATTGTGATGATTTTTTCTGTATTAAAATTAATCAATTGATTCTACTTCTCCCATTTAGTCTTCACTCCATTTCTATGTTCCCTTTTACTGCAAATCTTGAAAAATTTGCTTGTTCTCAATGTTTTCAATTTCTCTCTTTTCCTTTAAAGCCACCCTAAGCAGGCTTTCTCTGCTCTGCTCTATGGAAATTTCTCACTTTAAGGTCCCCACTGACCCCCAGACTGCTAAATCAGTGGTCAGTTCTCAGTTTTCCTCTGGCTTGGTTTACCATCAGCGTGTGATGCAGGCGGTTTGCTCCTCTGTGCTGGGCTTGCTTCAGGATCCGCAGGGCTCCCAAGTCTGCTGGTTTCCCTCCTGCTTTTCTGGTGGGTGCTTTCCAGTTTCTTTGGTCAGTGTCCTGCCTTCATGACCTCTTCATCAGGGGCTGCCCACGGTCCAGTGCTTAGCCTTTCTTCTCTTTCCTTATACATCTTTGTCCTTACTGATTTCACTCAATATCAGGCTTTAAACAGCATGTATGTGCTGGAGAGGTCAGGATCTCTGTCCCAACCCTCAGATACAATATTAAACTGTTTGTCTAACATCTCTATTTGGAAGTCTAATAGGGAACTCAAACTCAACATGCCAATTTTCTCCGTACCTCACTCACCTGTCACAACCCACTCTAGTCTGCCACTTCCCCATCTCAGGTGATGAGCGATCATTCCTTCCTTTTGCTAAGTCCAGAAATCTTTTTTACTCCACCCCGTTGGGTATCTTATTTGGTTTTGGTGAAGATTTTTGAGCTCTCACAATATACTGTATAGACTTTCAAAGTGACACTTATCACAACCTTTTCCTATGTCTTCTTTGCTTTCCTGCTTATTTGTACTATCAACTCCTTGAAGCCAGGGACCCTTTCATTGTATGTTCTAGGCATTTGGCACAGTGCTCAATAAAATAAATGTTTCTGGAATAACTTAATAGATAATTGAGGGCAATTTTATCATGATAAAAAAAATCAGTTTAAAAAGAATTACCAAGATAAACATAGCAATGAGAGGAAGAAATTAGGTGAAAGATATACAGAGATTTTTTAGTTTTCACTTCTGATCTCATGTTATGATTGAAGTTAATGGGTTTTACCAATGTCTGGTGAAACAACAAGAAAACAGATAGATAATTTTAAATCTCCCCAGTACAGGCATGTGAGGCAGAGTTAGAATGGGGACCACAGTTGTATACACTGGGAAGATCTAAGCTCTCAGTTAGATAACAATTGAATCTCTGTCTAATCAGTCACCAGTTGAAGACTTCAGGCAAGTTATTTAATCTCCCTGAGCTGAAGGTTCCTCATCTATTATTTGAGCATAATAAATAGTCACCTCGAAGACTTGTTTTGAACATTAAATGGAAGAAAAGCCTGCTTCATCATCAGTACTGACTGAATGGTAGCTCTCACTGTCAGTCTCAAGGAATTGTCTCAGAAGCAATCAGGGCCTGTCAACTGAGAGTTTTCATCTCCAAAGCATTCTGTTATTCTACATTTATCAAAATTTTTATATTTTAAAATGTGTGTGTGTGTGTGTGTGTGTGTGTGTGTGTGTGTGTATGACTATAGGCTGGGAAAAATGGAGACAAAAATGTTTGATCAAAAGTTTTCACCATCTATCTTTGGAACTGCGTGTGGCCAGAAACACTCAGGTTGGCATCTTCAACTTATCCTCCCAACATCTTGCCCAGCATCATCCACCCTCAAGTTTACTGCTGTCTGCTTTGCTTCTTGCCAGCCACTATTGGTGGAGAAGACTACTTGGAAAAAGCCATGACAAGACCATACTCTTTAACCTCAGTTGTGAACTCTGCCCACAGCTTAGCATCCCTGAGTTTTATCATTATCCTTGCTGCTTTGGAATAACCCCACCTGAGAAACCAGTAGTTACAGTCTTGAGCAACCCCAGTGGTTTTCGTTTGTATATCCCCAAAGATAAAGGGAAGTGATTTCATTGACATCCAAAACATGTTTCAAATATTAATCTTCTATATGAAAAAAAGAGACCTAGGAAGCAAATCTTAACCCTGTAAATGACTGAGTTCCTCATTTACACACATAAGACTCTCTAACTATGTTTATTGCCTATAGGGTCCTAGTCTGGATACTTTGCCATTTCTCCAGCCTAGCAAATCAACAGGATTCATCAAGTTGAACGAGGGCTTCTTTCTCACTCTTCCTTCTATAATTCATGATAGCTGAAGCTACCAAAATGTTAGTAAATGTTGTATTACATGGCAACCAAAAAATATTCATCTGTGTGCTTTGTACCATAGATGGCCTAAAGTTATCTAATGGCAAAGTGAAATCAATATTTTTAAGCATATTTACCCAACATTTAGAAATCTAAGTCCAGTTATTGGCTTTTTCCTCATCAGTGGTCAGATTCCCATAAGATATCATGATCACTAACATGTTACTTTTTTTTTTCTCTTTGTACCTTCTTGAAGGTAGGAGCTGTGTCTAATTAACATCTGAAGAAAAAATTGGAGAGGTGAATTTGAATTTTAATTCTAGTCAGGTATATTTCTATATATTATTTGCTAATCTGAACTTTGAACTTCTCAGGTGGCGCTAGTGGTAAAGAACCTGCCTACAATACAGGAGATGTATAATAAGAGACTTAGGTTTGATCCCTGTGATGAGAAGATCCTCTGAATGAGGGTATGGCAACCCACTGCAATATCCCATGGACAGAGGAGCCTGGTGGGCTACAGTCCACAGGGTCACAAAGAATCAGACATGACTGAAGCAACTTACCACACACACAGAGAACTTGAACTTTACTTTGTTTTTGTTTGATTGGAAACATGGATATTCAAACCACAGTGTTCTTGGGGAAATTTAGTGATTCTTCACATAATGTGCACAGTTGCAAATGGAAGCCCAGAAAAGATTTCTCTTCTTCACTTTTGGATTCTAGTTTCTAGTACCGTGTGTGTGTGTGTCTCCTACCTTTATTTATCTGCATCCCACTTCATTCATGATAAGTGCTGATGAAAGTGAAAGATCAAGTTAATGAAGAGCCAGTACAGATGATGATAAAGCCAACCTCTGCAGCCTGGTCTCACAATCTATTTACCTTTTGGCATTTCTTGTCCTGGAATTGCCTTGTGTACTTCTTCACATTCTCTCAGCCCCATCTTTCATGCAACCACTGCTTCACCAGGTATTATCTGACATCTCACCTAAACCCACACTGAATGCCTCTGGACAAGAAGTGTCTTGTCCTGAAGACTCTCTGACACAGAAGATTGGGATGCTCGTGCACACATCTGAAAGTGTGGAGGAAGTAATGACTGGTGGCTGTTTTTGACCAATGGAGCCAGAAATTGATAAACAATGTTTTTGCCCACCTATTCCCTGGGAAGACAATCCTGAGAAATATTTCATGAAGCTCTTTGGAAAATCTCTCTGGATGGAGGAACAGTTGTCTTACCCTTCCTTGCTTCCTGTCCTAAACCTTCTTTCCTCCTCCCTGAGATCACATTCTTAACTAAACTGTTTGCATGCAAGTCTTTGCCTCAGTGTTTACTTTCAGGAAACTCAGGCTAAGGAGCCCCCTCACTCACTAAAGCATGTTGCAGTGACTGGTACATAGTGCGATTGTTTAGTACCCACTGCTTTAGAGTGAGAACAGGTAAAATACTCACCGGTATTTTCCCTCTGAGACTGTTCTGTTGAAAGCATTTTTTTTTCTTCTTCTTCACTCTCTGCTCCAATCACATATCCTTGTGTTTTGAATGACATAACCCTGCAATGCTTGGTTATAGCTCACTGATTGAAGGGTGGACTTTTGACCTAGAGTGGACTGATCCCTTGGCAGGGTTGAGCTGATCATGTTAGCTCCTTATAATTTGATATCAGGATGGTGATACTAATTTATTTGGTTGGATTCTTAACTGAAGGTGCTAAAGTATCGATGAGAAGATACAAGGGAGTAGAGAAAGCCAGACTGCAGATAAAGAAGAGAGATGAGAGCACACAATAAAAATTGGAAGTGGAAAGGTAGATGTTTCTTATTTTTTTTCTTGGAGTTTTCCTATGTCTGTGCTTCCGGCCATTTGTGTCTATGAGATATACCTATGTCTTTATAGTAAATTCCTTGCTAAGCTTAAATTCATTTCAGTGATTTTATTTTCCTTGGAATCAAATGATCTCTAAAACAACTGAGGCAATGAATAATACTTTTACCCACTGGATGGAAGTCTTTAAAAGCCAAAGTTGTATTCTGCTCATAACAGTTTCTCCAATGTCTCACAGCTCTACATGATAGATGTACATATTGATGAGTAACTGACAAAAAAATACATGTTCCACACCAGCCGCTGTTGATGAAGAAAACAACATAAGTGTGATGGTTGAGTCCATTTAAAGTTGATTCCATTTAATATCAGTTTGGAACTTCCCACAGCCTAGAAGCGCTTGACTTTCTCTAAAGGGATCTGACATAATCCCAAAGCAACAGCTGCAACCCTTTTTCAGTGTCACCCAAACTCTACCCACTCACTCACCACTGACTTACTTCCTGCCTCACTGGAAAAATTGGTGAGATATGGGAAGAGTTATTTTTGCTATTCTTTGTAGCTATTCTGTACATTCCCATAACTTCTCTTCCACTGGTCCTCCTCCCCTATTTGCCTAAATCAATAATTTTATTTCTATACCAGATCACCATACATACCTCTTTTTAAAGAAGCCATCCCACCTCTTTATTCACTTTTTCTAAAAGCATCTTGAAAATATCCTGTGGCAGAAAGTGAAGAGGAGCTAAAAAGCCTCTTGATGAAAGTGAAAGAGGAGAGTGAAGAAGTTGGCTTAAAGCTCAACATTCAGAAAATGAAGATCATGGCATCTGATCTCATCACTTCATAGGAAATAGATGGGGAAACAGTAGAAACAGTGTCAGACTTTAATTTTTGGGCTCCAAAATCACTGCAGAGGGTGACTGCAGCCATGAAATTAAAAGGCGCTTACTCCTTGGAAGACCAACCTAAATAGTATATTCAAAAGCAGAGACATTACTTTGCCGACTAAGGTCCGTCTAGTCAAGGCTATGATTTTTCCTGTGGTCATGTATGGATGTGAGAGTTGGACTGTGAAGAAGGCTGAGTGCCAAAGAATTAATGCTTTTGAACTGCAGTGTTGGAGAAGACTCTTGAGAGTCCCTTGGACTGCAAGGAGATCCAACCAGTCCCTTCTGAAGGAGATCAACCCTGGGATTTCTTTGGAAGGAATGATGCTAAAACTGAAGCTCCAGTACTTTGGCCACGTCATGTGAAGAGTTGACTCATTGGAAAAGACCCTGAACTGGGAGGGATTGGGGGCAGGAGGAGAAAGGGACGACCGAGGATGAGATGGCTGGATGGCATCACTGACTCAATGGACGTGAGTCTGAGTGAACTCCGGGAGATGGTGATGGACAGGGAGGCCTGGTGTGCTGCGATTCATGGGGTCGCAAAGAGTCAGACACGACTGAGCGACTGAACTGAACTGAAACTACTTCAATGTCATTATATCCCAGTGGATCCTCTTGTGATCTGAATTCCTTTCACATAATTACCCTGAACTGGTGGGCTGACAATGCCTTTACAATTACCAAGTTTGTTCTGTGCTCATTTTCCTCCAGCATATCTGCTTTTGCTGACTACCTCCGCTCTTTCGATTTTTGTGAAATTACTTCCTCTGGGCCATCCTGCCAACTTGAGGACTTTTCTCCTTTACATCAAAGTCTTCCCTAAGATTTCATCTCTTTGTTCTCCCTTGAGGATCTCTTCCTCTATGCTATTACGATAAGGCAGGTGATCCCTAATTCCAACAAGAGAGTTCACTTCTCTTGTATTAGTGTCTTCGGGTCCTGATTTTCTAACCTGCTGGACAGCTCCCTTGGTTTGCTCCTGAAATTTATATACAAAACTCATCCACTTTTATTAAAAACACTGAATCTGTATGACTTTGAGAGAACATGATCCCCCTGAGTCATCAGAAGGATAGTGCTGTATAAGAGGGAAAGACAGAGAAAAGCAAAAAAAAAAAAAAAAAGTCTGAAAGTTTTAGCCACGGGCTTATTAATGATAATCACCAGAGACTGAAAAAGGCAGAAGATGTTGGATTATCCTTTTCTCATTCCCATGACAGTTGTATAGGGGGAGGGTGGTTGTTTATTAAATTCCTACCATTCATCATCAGTCCTCAATATTTGTTAGAAGGACTGATGCTGAAGCTGAAACTCCAATACTTTGGCTACTTGATGCGAAGAACTGACTGATTTGAAAAGACCCTGATGCTGGAAAAGATTGAAGTCAGGAGGAGAAGGGGACAACAGAGGATGCATGGTTGGATGGCGTCACTGACTCAATGGACATGAGTTTGAGTAAGTCCAGGAGTTGGTGATGGACAGGGAGACCTGGCATACTGCAGTTCATGAGGTCGCAAAGAGTCAAACACGACTGAATGACTGAACTGAACTGATTCATCATATACTGACATAGATATTTTTAATGGACTGATTCATTTTGCTTTCAAAAGATCTCTGTTTTATGTATTTTCTATTATTGACCCTATTTTATAGGTAAGGAAATCATGACTATGCTATTGAGATTTTTGAGTATTATACAATGAGTTATAAATTCAAGATTTGGTCCGATTCAAGATTTATTCAACTTCCCCAGCTGTCTTTCTCCATAGAGTTCACAATAGGATGAAATAAGAAAGTGCTGAAAGCCTTGAAGATTAAAGTAAACCTATTGACTGACTTTGAATTCACATTTATGGCTGGAGTCAGGTTTCTTAAATTTATGCCAGTGGTCAGTTGTAAGTTCTGATCTTTCCGTTTGGGAATCAAAAGATCTCTGTTTTATGTATTTTCTATTATTGACCCTATTTTATAGGTAAGGAAACCATGACTATGCTATTGAGATTTTTGAGTATTATACAATGAGTTATAAATTCAAGATTTGGTCCGATTCAAGATTTATTCAACTTCCCCAGCTGTCTTTCTCCATAGAGTTCACAATAGGATGAAATAAGAAAGTGCTGAAAGCCTTGAAGATTAAAGTAAACCTATTGACTGACTTTGAATTCACATTTATGGCTGGAGTCAGGTTTCTTAAATTTATGCCAGTGGTCAGTTGTAAGTTCTGATCTTTCCGTTTGGGAAATTACTCTCTCATAAATAACCAGGACAAAGCTTTAATTTTACTCAGGTTCAACTCTTAAATTAGAACTTTAAAACATTCTATTACTTTCCTTTCTGTACTCTTCACATTTTTTTTTTTTTTTTTTTTTAGCCTACTAACACATGCATCCCCAAATCACAGCTTCTCAACATGCTATTGGCATTTTGGGCTGAATAATTCTTTGTGCTGGGAGAGGCTGTCTTACGTATTGTAAGAATATTAGCAACACCTCTAACCTCTGCCCAGTAGATACTCATAACATCTACCCCTGGCATGACAACAATTGTGCTATTGCAAACTATCTTCTTAGGGACAAAATCATTTCTGGTTGAACATAACTGATTTGTATTTATATGAAAATCCACATACCAATAAGAATTCATGTGTGGTTCATGAGGGCTGAGAATTATCAGTCTCACTCACATCTCTATCTCAGTGCTTGGAACAGTGCCCGACACATACTTGGCACAAAATGCAATAAATATTTATTGAATGAATTCATACACAAGAAGGAATGGAAACAACATTTATGGAGAATCTACTTTATGTCAGATCCATCATTAAGAATTTTTCTTCAAAACAACTTTGTAAGATGAATAGTAATTAACTTATTCCCCAGATGAGAAAACAGAGGCTCAGAGATAATCAGAAAGAAGGGATTTACTGATTCATGCAGTTAGTGTGAGAGTTAGCATTTCAACCTGCTTCTGACTACACTGAAGTCTACCCTTCCTCAAGGATGTCAAATTGTGATTCAGAATTATGAGAATTATGAGAACTAGAGTTGAAGACTGGACAAATGGATCACTGTCGTTTCAGCTTTTTGTAGGAAAGAATGATATGTAAATCATGTGCTGACAAAAAATAGAATTTTTGAGTTCTGTTCTCCACACTTTCCCAGTCTCTCACTATGAGTGGGTGACTTTGTTTATTAAGTATTCAGTAATCTGCTTCATTTCTCTCTTTTCATCACTGCATATCTAATCCATCGGAAGCACACAGACTTAGAACTAAATTCTTGCCTAGTGTTCCTGCCTGATCTGGCCTCTAATACTTCTTGGACCTGTTGTCACGCAGCTATCTTTCTTGCTTAATAATTTCTGACCAGCTACCTTTCCTTCCCTTGGATATACCTCTCACATTAATGACTTGAGCTTGCTGTAATTGCTTTTTCTTATTTTTGAAATGCTATTTGAAATGCTTATACTGTAAATAAAGTTTTATTGCAGCACAGCCATGCCCATTCATTTTCATATTGCCTAAGGCTGCACTCAAGCTACAGTGGCAGAGTTAAGTTGTGACAATGGGTGATGAATGGGAAAGGGAAGGTGAACATTTTTATGACATTCTTACCACAAATGATTCAATGAGGGTAAGTGCTCTGCTTTCACCACCTGTACTTATATGCAAATCTTGAGCCTATAAATGACAACCTGATAGATTTAGGGGATTTAGGGGTGAAAGAGAAGAGTGAAAAAGCTGGCTGAAAAGTCAACATTCAAAAAACTAAGATCAAGGCATCAGGTCCCATCACTTCATGGCAACTAGGTGGGTAAAAAGTGGGACAGGGACAGATTTTATTTTCATGGGCTCCAAAATCAGTGCAGATAGTGACTGCAGTCATGAAACTAAAATTTGCTTGCTCTTTGGAAGGAAAGCTAGAGCCAACATAGACAGTGTATTAAAAAGCAGAAAAATCACTTTGCCAACAAAGATCCATAGAGTTAAAGCTATATTTTTTTCCAGTACTCATGTATACATATGAGAGCTTGACCATAAAGAAGGCAGAGCACCAAAAGTTTGATGCTTTTGAATTGTGGTGTTGGAGAAGACACTTGAGAGTCCCTTGGACTGCAGTTCAGTTCAGTTCAGTGGCTCAGTCGTGTCCGACTCTTTGCGACCCCAGGAATCGCAGCACGCCAGGCCTCCCTGTCCATCACCATCTCCCAGAGTTCACTCAGACTCACATCCATCGAGTCCGTGATGCCATCCAGCCATCTCATCCTCGGTCGTCCCCTTCTCCTCCTGCCCCCAATCCCTCCCAGTATCAGAGTCTTTTCCAATGAGTCAACTCTTCGCATGAGGTGGCCAAAGTACTGGAGCTTCAGTTTTAACATCGTTCCCTCCAAAGAAATCCCAGGGCTGATCTCCTTCAGAATGGACTGGTTGGATCTCCTTGCAGTCCAAGGGACTCTCAAG
>SJXQ01002478.1:33527-88445 GCA_006408695.1 Aepyceros melampus
TCATCCCCTTCTCCTCCTGCCCCCAATCCCTCCCAGCATCAGGGTCTTTTCCAATGAGTCAACTCTTCGCATAAGGTGGCCAAAGTACTGGAGCTTCAGTTTTAGCATCATTCCTTCCAAAGAAATCCCAGGGTTGATCTCCTTCAGAATGGACTGGTTGGATCTCCTTGCAGTCCAAGGGACTCTCAAGAGTCTTCTCCAACACCACAGTTCAAAAGCATCAATTCTTTGGCACTCAGCCTTCTTCACAGTCCAACTCTCACATCCATACATGACCACAGGAAAAACCATAGCCTTGACTAGACAGACCTTAGTCAGCAAAGTAATGTGTCTGCTTTTGAATATACTATGTAGGTGGGTCATAACGTTTTTTCCAAGGAGTAAGCGTCTTTTAATTTCATGGCTGCAGTCACCATCTGCCGTGATTTTGGAGCCCCAAAAAATAAAGTCTGACACTGTTTCTACTGTTTCCCCATCTATTTGCCATGAAGTGATGGGACCAGATGCCATGATCTTCGTTTTCTGAATGTTGACCTTTAAGCCAACTTTTTCACTCTCCTCTTTCACTTTCATCAAGAGGCTTTTTAGCTCCTCTTCACTTTCTGCCATAAGGGTGGTGTCATCTGCATATCTGAGGTTATTGATATTTCTCCCTGCAATCTTGATTCCAGCTTGTGTTTCTTCCAATCCAGCATTTCTCATGATGGACTCTGCATATAAGTTAAATAAGCAGGGTGACAATATGCAGCCTTGACATACTCCTTTTCCTATTTGGAACCAGTCTGTTGTTCCATGTCCAGTTCTAAATGTTGCTTCCTGACCTGCATACAGATTTCTCAAGAGGCAAGTTAGGTGGTCTGGTATTCCCATCTCTTGAAGAATTGTCTGCAGTTTATTGTGATCCACACAGTCAAAGGCTTTGGCATAGTCATTAAAACATAAATAGATGTATTTCTGGAACTCTTTTGCTTTTTTCATGATCCAGCAGATGTTGGCAATTTGATCTCTGGTTCCTCTGCCTTTTCTAAAACAGGGATTTCACGGTTTACGTATTGCTGAAGCCTGGCTTGCAGAATTTTGAGCATTACTTTACTAGCATGTGAGATGAGTGCAATTGTGCACTACTTTGAGAATTCTTTGGCATTGCCTTTCTTTGGAATTGGAATGAAAACTGAATTTTTCCCATCCTGTGGCCACTGCTGAGTTTTCCAGATTTGCTGGCATATTGAGTGCAGCACTTTCACAGCATCATCTTTCAGGATTTGAAACAGCTCAACTGGAATTCCAATATACACCCAAAAGAAGAGCACCTAAATATATAAAGCAAATAATAATATAATAGAGGTAGAAATTGACAGCTAAAATTAATAATAGGAACCTTTAACAGTGGATAGATTATCCATACAGAAAATCAATAAGGCAGTAGTGACTTTAAAAGACACCACAGACCATTTGGGGTTAATAGGTTTTACAGGATGCTATTGCTCAGTCTAAGTCGTGCCTGACTCTTTGGAACCCCATGAACCACAGCATGCCATGTTTCCCTGTCTTTCAGTGTCTCCCAGAGTTTACTCTAACTTATATCAGTGATACTACCTAACTGTTTCATTCTCTGCTACCCCCTTCTCCTCCTGTCCTCAGTCTTTCCCAGCATCAGGGTCTTTTGCAAGGAACTGGCTCTTCTCACCTGGTAGTCAAAGTAGTGGAGCTTCAGCATCAATCTTTCCAATGAATATTCAGTGTTGATTTTCTTTAGGATTGACTGGTTTGGTCTCCTTGCAGTCCAAGGGACTCCCAAGAGTTTTCTCCAGCACAATTTGAAAGCATCAGTTCATCAGAGCTCAGATTCAGGTCCAACTCTCACAGCTGGCCATGACACCTGAAAAAAAAAAAACAAACAAACATTACTTTGGCTATATAGACCATTATGGGCAAAGTGATGTGTCTTTTTAATACACTGTCTAGGTTTGTCATAGCTTTTCTTCCACAGATAAGCACCTTTTAATTTCATGGCTGCAGTCACTGTCCACAGTGATTTTGGAGAAAAATAAAATTTGTCACTGTTCCCACTGGTTTCCTTTCAATTTGCCATGGAGTGATGGGACCATGCCATGATCTTAGTTTTTTTTTTTTTTTTTAATTAATTTTTATTTTTTAGTTTGTTTTGCTTTACAATACTGTATTTGTTTTGTTGTTGAGTTTTAAAGCATCTTTTCCACTCTCCTTTTTACCCTCACCAAGAGTCTCTTTATCTACAGGATATTCCATCCAAAACAGCAGCTACACATTTTTTTTTCAAGTACACATAGAATGTTCTCTGGGATGTAAATTGGTTTCACCATTTTAAATTCCCACCAATAGTATACAAGGGTTCCCTTTTCTGCACTTCCTTGCCAATGTTTACTATTTGTGTTCTTTCTGATGATAGTCATTCTGACAAATGTGAACAAATATGTTATTGTAATTTTGGTTTGCATTTCCCTGATTAGGATATTAAGCATCTTTTCACATTCCTGTTGGCCATATGTATGTCCTCTTTGGAAAAATGTCTATTCAGTTCTTCTGTTCATTTTTTAATCCAGTTGTACTATTTTTGATATTGAGTTGTATGAGCTATCTATACATGTTTGATATTAATCCCTTACTGGTCATACTATTTGCAACTATTTTATCCCATTCAGTATGTTGTCCTTTCATTTTGTCAAGTTTCATTTGTTGTGCAAAAACTTTAAAACTCTTAAGCTTGATTATGTCCCATTTGTTTATTTTTTCCTTTTATTTTCTTTGCTTTAGTATACAGAACAATATATATATATATATATATATATATCTCATATATATATCTCATGATGCTTTATGTCAAAGAGTGTTCTGATTACGTTCTGCGCCTACTGAGAGTTTTATGGTTCCAGTCTTTCATTTGGCTCTTTAATCCATTTTGAGATTTTGTATTTTTTTTTTTTATATGAGAATGGAGACAGAGTAGAAGAAGTGAATCTGAGTACTTACAGTTCAGAACTCCATGTGATTATCAGCTTAAAAATCCTCGAAAATGGGTGTGGTATTATGCAGGTCAGGAAGCAACAGTTAGAACTGGACATGAAACAACAGACTGGTTTCAAATAGGAAAATGAATATGTTAAGGCTGTATATTGTCACATTGCTTATTTAACTTATATGTAGAGTACATCATGAGAAACTCTAGACTGGAAGAAACAAAAGCTGGAATCAAGATTGCTGGGAGATATATCAATAACTGCAGATATGCAGATGACACCACCCTTATGGCAGAAAGTGAAGAGGAACTAAAAAGCCTCCTGATGAAAGTGAAAGAGGAGAGTGAAAAAGTTAGCTTAAAGCTCAACATTCAGAAAACGAAGATCATGGCATCTGGTCCCATCACTTCATGGCAAATAGATGGGGAAACAGTGGAAACAGTGTCAGACTTTATTTTGGGGGGCTCCAAAATCACTGCAGATGGTGACTGCAGCCATGAAATTAAAAGACGCTTCTCCTTGGAAGAAACGTTATGAGCAACCTAGTTAGCATATTCAAAGGCAGACATATTACTTTGCCGACTAAGGTCCATCTAGTCAAGGCTATGGTTTTTCCTGTGGTCATGTAGGGACGTGAGAGTTGGACTGTGAAGAAGGCTGAGCGCTGAAGAATTGATGCTTTTGCACGGTGGTGTTGGAGAAGACTCTTGAGAGTCCCTTGGACTGCAAGGAGATCCAACCAGTCCATTCTGAAGGAGATTCAGCCCTGGGATTACTTTGGAAGGAATGATGCTAAAGCTGAAAGTCCAGTATTTTGGGCACCTCATGCGAAAAGTTGACTCATTGGAAAAGACTCTGATTCTTGGAGGGATTGAGGGCAGGAGGAAAAGGGGACAACAGAGGATGAGATGGCTGGATGGCATCACTGACTCGATGAACGCTATTCTGAGTGAACTCTGGGAGTTGGTGATGGACAGGGAGGCCTGGCGTACTGCGATTCATGGGGTTGCAAAGAGTCGGACACAACTGAGTGACTGAACTGAACTGAACTGAATATAAGAAATATATTTGGTTATCGTCCCAGGTTTCTGGCACAAAGTCTTCAAATCATTGGGATTTCTTATGTTTTAGTTTTTGTAATTCATAAGGGGTCACTTTGAGCTTCTGCTAACGAAGTGACTTATGGTAGAATCCCTTATAAAGCCTCAGGATGGAGCTGGTTAACAGAAAGACTAAATGATTAGCATGTTGGAACTTTTAGCCTCAACTATCAACCTCTAGAAAGGAAAGTGTGAAGGTGGAGATCAAACTCTATTAAAAGACTCTGGAACAGTAAAATCTGACGAGCTTCCAGAATGTTGAATCCACTTACGTGAGTGCTGAACTCCAGTTCCATGGGTACAGAAGCTCCTGTGCTCAGGACCCTTCTAGACTTAACCCCATATATGTCTTCATCTGTATCTTTTATAATAAGCTGGTGAGCATAAATAAATAAATGTCTGAGTTCTGTGATGTGCTCAAGAAAGTTATTGAGGAGCATGGGAACCTCCTCCCATCCATGTCTGAGTGGGTCAGAACCTGGTGACAACGTATACTTATGATTGGCATCTGAGTTGGGGAGGGGATGGTGTGCATCTTGAGGGACTGAGCCTTTTTAACCTGTGGGAACTGATGCTATCTACAGGTAGGTAGTGTCGAATTTGAGTTGAATTGTAGAGCACCCAGTTAATGTCTGTTGAGGAGATTTGCTAGGTGGTAATGGAAAAAGCAGATGAATGGGCCTAAAGAGTTTCTTGGCAGACAATGGTGGTGAAGTTTTCAGTAAGGAAGAAGGAGGTGTCCAACAACTCCATTTGACATCTGTTATGGCAGAAAGTGAGAGGAACTAAAAAGCCTCTTGATGAAAGTAAAAGAGGAGAGTGAAAAAGTTGGCTTAAAGCTCAACATTCAGAAAGCAAAGATCATGGCATCTGGTCCCATCACTTCATGGGAAATAGATGGGGAAACAGTAGAAACAGTGTCAGACTTTATTTTGGGGGCGGGGGGCTCCAAAATCACTGCATATGGTGCTTGCAGCCATGAAATTAAAAGACTCTTACTCCTTGGAAGAAAAGTTATGAGCAACCTAGTTAGCATATTCAAAGGCAGAGACATTACTTTGCCGACTAAGGTCCATCTAGTCAAGGCTATGGTTTTTCCAGTGGTCATGTATGGATGTGAGAGTTGGACTGTGAAGAAGGCTGAGGGTTGAAGAATTGATGCTTTTGAACTGTGGTGTTGGAGAAGACTCTTGAGAGTCCCTTGGACTGCAAGGAGGTCCAACCAGTCCATTCTGAAGGAGATTGAGCCCTGGGATTACTTTGGGAGGAATGATGCTAAAGCTGAAACTCCAGTACTTTGGGCACCTCATGTGAAGAGTTGACCCATTGGAAAAGACTCTAATGCTGGGAGGGATTGGGGGCAGGAAGAGAATGGGACGACAGAGGATGAGATGGCTGGATGGCATCACTGACTTGATGGGCGTAAGTCTGAATGAACTCTGGGAGTTGGTGATGGACAGGAGGTCTGGCATCCTGTGATTCATGGGGTTGCAAAGAGTTGGACACGACTGAGCGACTGAACTGAACTGAGCTGAGTGAGCAATTGGAGCTGGCAAAGGAGCCTCTTACATCAAGAATTTTTCGCTCTCTTTTGATTCCTTTATAATGGGGTAAAGATTAAGTATATTTTTGTAGTCAGTAAAATGATGCAAGTTCTTGAGGAGACATGAAGAGATCTTCCATGCAAGCTTGATAAGAGTAAATGCTATTGAAAGTCTAAGAAAAAAATTATACAGTTTAGTTTCAATATATTATATGTTCAAAAAGCAAAGTTCATTTTATCAAGATGTTTAAAATTTGACAGAGTTTGTTCTGAGGCTGGTATATGGTTTGATGGAATATATTGAAGTTAAAAAAACTGTGCAATACATATAAATAAAGGCAGAGATAAACATTAGTATTATTATGATTACCTAGTAAGTAGAAAAAGTTACATACAAAAAGAAAATTTCTTGGGGAATTTGTCCATTTCTTCCAAGTTGTCCATTTTATTGGCATATAGATGCTGATAGTAGTCTATTATGATCCTTGGTATTTCTGTGTTATCTGTTATGAATTTCTCCATTTTCTTTTCTAATTTTATTGATTTGATTTTTCTCCCTTTGTTTCTTGATGAGTCTGGCTAATGGTTTGTCAATTTTATTTATCTTGTCAAAGAACCAGTTTTTGGCTTTGCTGAGATTTGCTATGGTCTCTTTTGTTTCTTTTGCATTTATTTCTGCCCTAATTTTTAAGATTTCTTTCCTTCTACTAACCCTGGGGTTCTTCATTTCTTCCTTTTCTAGTTGCTTTAGGTGTAGAGTTAGGTTATTTATTTAACTTTTTTTTCTTGTTTCTTGAGGTATGCCTGTATTGCTATGAACTTTCCTCAATGTCCCACAGGTTTTGGGTTAGGGTTAGGGTTAGGGTTAAACAAAAAAAAAAAAAAAAGAAAGAAAGAAAGAAAGTTTAATGGGGGAAATTTTGAAGTAGAACATATTTATTTCATTAACTAGTGTAAATAAAACATTAAAAATAAAAACTTTACAAAAATCAACATATTAAGGGTAAGGATTTCCATAATTTCAGATCTGTGTATTGAAAAAGCAAATCATTTATCTAAACCTATTTCTTCTACCACTTTTTTCAAGAGGCTGTCAGTGTTGTCAGCCATAGCAGCAGCATCTTGAGTCTTTGCAGGAACATTTGATGTGTATGGAAACACACATTCACACAAAACAGTGTGATGAAAGCACACTGTTACATAAGGCTACATCTTCCTTTTTTCCCACTTAATATATTAGATACTTTTCATGTTGTTTCTACAGATTCTATGGGGTTTTTTGCATTTATTTTACCTATGTATCATCTGGTGATGTCCATGTGTAGAGCCTTCTGTTGTGTTGTTGGAAGAGGGTGTTTGCTATGACCAGTGGGTTCTCTTGGCGAAACTCTACTAGCCTTTGTCCTGCTTCACTCTATATTCCAAGGCCAAATTTGCCTGTTACCCCAGTGTTCACTGGAAGGACTGATGCTAAAGCTGAAACTCCAATACTTTGGCCACCTCATTCAAAGAGTGGACTCATTGGAAAAGACCCTGATGCTGGGAGGGACTGGGGGCAGGAGAAGGGGATGACAGAGGATGAGATGGCTGGATGGCATCACTGACTCGATGGACATGGGTTTGGGTGAACTCCAGGAGTTGGTGATGGACAGGGAGGCCTGGCGTGCTGCAATTCGTGGGGTCACAAAGAGTCAGACACGACTGAGTGACTGAACTGAACTTACCTCTATATCATTGAACCACATGCCTTTTTATAAACCTGTGTAAAGTGAGGTGAAGAAACTGGCTGAATTGTTTTTATAAATGACTAACCACCATAGCTCAGTTGGTAAAGAATCCGCCTGCAATGCAGGAGATGCCAATTTGATTCCAGGTTCAGGAAGATCTGCTGGAGAAGGGATAGGCTACACACTCCAGTATTCTTGGGCTTCCCTTGTCACTCAACTGGTGAAGAATCCACTGCAATGCAGGAGACTAGGGTTTGATCCCTGGGTTTGGAAGATCCCCTGGAGAAGGAAATGGCTATCCAGTCGAGTATTCTGGCCTGAAGAATTCCAAGGACAGTCCATGGGGTCACAAAGAGTTGGACAACACGACTGAGCAACTTTCACAATCACCATATTTACATCATTTATTAAGTTACTACAATTTTCTCTGTTAAATTTAAATGCTTCAACACTCCTACATTAGTTTTATAATTACCATTGTCACAATACTAGGACTACCACACTCTCAATTATCAAAACTTTGCAATACTTTCTAAATATTTGGTAATATATGCCATGTTCATTACTCTTACATTTTTTTTTCCTGATGATTCCTACAAGTTTATTATTCTGGATGATCATTTGTGCCATTTTATCAAAAAAGAGTTTATTTCCAGAACATTTTGAACTAGTAACATTTTAAGAGGTTTTTTGAATTACAAGAAAATGCTATTTGGAGATGATGAGAAAATAAAATGAAGTTGATGGTGAGCTCATATTCCCCAAATTAGTGGAAGTATAGCATAGTAAATCAGGATGAAACTATAAATGTGATATAACATGATGTTCTGCTGAGAAGCTTTAAGGAGAAATTTCACAATCTCTTCAATACTCTAAAATTTATTGATTTCTTCTGGTTTAACTATTTGTTTAATAAAGAGGGTAAGTTTCCTGTTTTCAATCCTCCTATACAAGGACCTGCAAAAGAAGATAATTAAAGAAGAATAAATTAGGCATAAAGAAATTAATTAGTAAGAAAGAAAGACTCTATAATAATTCATAATGATGTTATATCACTTCTATAGTTTTAATATAAGAATCACACTTTTGCTGGCAGCTACTGCTGCTGCTAAGTCGCTTCAGTTGTGTCCGACTGTGTGTGACCCCATAGACGGCAGACCACCAGGCTCCCTCGTCTCTGGGATTCTTCAGGCAAGAACACTGGAGAGGGTTGCCGTTTTCTTCTCCAATGCATGAAAGTGAAAAGTGAAAGTGAGTCACTCAGTCGTGTCTGACCCTCAGCGACCTCATGGGCTACAGCCTACCAGGCTCCTCCATCCATGGGATTTTCCAGGCAAGAGTACTGTAGTGGGGTGCCATTGCCTTCTCTGCTACTACTTATTTAAATACAATTCCTTTTTGAAAAAAATTTATTTTACATTCAGGGCCAGAGCCCAAGATGAATTTGCAATAATTTCTCAGGTTACTTTGATAAATGTCTATAAATTATTTTACATTTATAAAAAATAGAAGTCAAACCAGAAGAATAAACAGTGTCTGATAAATTGATGTATTTTCATTACTTGAGAACATGGACTATTTTCTCTCCTATATATTTGGCTGTTTTGACTTTAAACATTTTCATTTCAATCAAAGTATAATTTTGAAGGAAGATTGTGTCTTCTTAAGTTTTACTGAAGACTCAGCTATGTTTTCTTTTCCACTGACTGCACCAGAACTAAATGTTCCGGCTGAAAAAACTCAGCCACCATTTGAGGTACCCACAGCCCACTGACTTAACTGCCCATCAACCCTATCAGTTCAGTCAGTTCAGTCACTCAGTCTTGTCCGACTCTTTGTGACCCCATGAATTGCAGCATGCCAGGCCTCCCTGTCTTACAGTGATCTATAAATGTACTTGGAAAGCCTGACAATGAAATTGATCCAATAATAAATACCTCTAAGAAAGAAGGTGGAAAAACAAATATTCTTCTATTATCACCTCAGCATCCACTGTAGTTAGCTCCATCACAGAAAAGAAAGATATTTTATGACAAATGGCAACACTTCTGACTAAATGATGGGAGAGTTTTTAGTTGTGCTCTTGAGAAGGAGTGGCTGTGTATGACATATGTGCAATGACTCAGTGATCAGAGTGTGTATGCATGTGCATACATGATGTTGAATAGTTCATATCCTAATATATTAGGTTTCAAAGTTTTAAATGCTGTCAGTAAGCCTCTCTGTGTGCACATTTACAGTGTTAGCAGATGTCTATCACCAAGACTGCTATGATCTTACACGTTGGGCAAATGCACTTCTCTTTAGAAATGTAAAATTATTGGACCATTTGCAACATTTCTAGTGTGAAAGGCTTGGAGAAATCTATCAACACCCTAAACTCATACTTGCCATGGAAAAATTTTACTTGTCTCCGAATTATTACTTGACCTCTGAAAAGCATTATGATTATTTGGCTCCCTTGGAGAGAGAGTTTATCTCACATGGACAAGCACTTTCCTCCCAAGAGGGAGTAGTTTTAGTAACTTGTGCCTCATAGGATCAGAAATACTTTTGTTTCTTTAGTTCTAGTAGCTTCTTTCAACTGGTGAGAAGAAGAATCATCTAATACAAATACAAAATCAATTAAATAATATGTTTGTATTCAAAGCAATTAGATTGCACTTCAATTTTTGTTCTGTACTCATAACTTGCAGTAGGAAATTTTGGAACATCATTTGCAATCTTTTATTATTGAATTAGGAATTTGTAGACTGCATTTCATGTTTTTGAATATATATCTATTAATACATACTATGCAACATAGAGTAATATATACTTATGCATGCTATACATATTAGAAATGTTTATATATATATGCAAAGTAATATACACTATATATATTAGAAAAGTTATGAACCTTAATTTCTGAAAAAGGACTCAAAGTGCATAAAATTTGAAATGCAATTTTTAAAAGCAAGATAATTTTAGTTTGGAAAACAATAGATAAAAAATAAATTCATGGGCTGTACTTATCTCTTGCCTGTACAGTCCACTTTCTTTTTTCTTTTCCTAGACTAGTAGCTAAATAGCTCTGTGCAAGGCTGCTGGATTATTGATTACACCCAGCTCATCAATGGGTCCCAATACACAGGCTCAGATATGCACTCACTTCTACATGCACATACACCTGCAGATTCTGAGGGATTTTATTTTATTTTATATTTAGTCTTCCCAAAGGTCTGGTTTTCATTTCTATAAGAAATGTACTCTCTAAATCACCCTGGGCCTCTACCTTGGGCAGCTTTATGCCTCCTAAAGAAGACAGCAGGGCCCTGGCCATCCCCTAAGAACAATGTTCTTATTTCAGGATGCAGACACCAAGCAACAGGAGTCCTGAAGCTGCTTCTGACTCGAGCTTGTCAAGCTTTACAAGCTGTTATTTTCCTGCCTCCTCACTGTCCTAGGGACTGCCTGATTATCTTCTGGAAGCTTTTGCCATTGATTTCTGTTTCCTTACTGTGATGCTCTTCCAAAGAGACCTAGGGGCTTGTACAGATTGTTCTAATGAGGGTAATGTACAGAGCTCTTACAGAGATGTGTGGGAAGCAGGAAGGAAGCATCAGGGATGCCTGAATGATTTGTTTAATCTGCCTTTTCTGATAATCTGCATACTACATGTCCTACTCCCTTGAGAGGTTTTGAGTGTCATGTGTTTGCGATGGTCAGATTTGTATTTATAGAGCCCTGATTTCAGGAATAGGATGAGGATTCTACTCTTTCATTACCTTTTCCCTGAGACATCAGGGAAGGGAAAAAATGGTCTTTTGTATGTGTGATGCTTCTCAGAAAATTGAGGTTAGTCCACAGAAGGCCGATTCTCAATAACCCATTTTTATAGATTCCATAGATTCTGTATCAGAATAATTTTATCTTTTTTCCTCTGAATTAAAAACAAACAAACAAACAAAACAAAAAAAATAAAAACACTATATTAGAGGGAGAAAGAGAATTTGAAAGGGAGATACTAAGAATGAGGAAAGGAATCAGTTTCTTAAACAAAAAAATTTTCTTGAACACATTATAGCAGTGCTCAAAATGCACTGCAGCAAGTGAGTTGCAGGTTCAAGTTCTGCTTTATTTATTTTAAAGCATTAAAGATGCACTTAAAAGACAAGCCATCAGTCATCAATGACAAAGAACATGAAAATGTATAAAAATAAATTGGGCTTTAATTTTTCTTGACTGAGGATAGACATTTATCATAACTAATGCACTTACAATACCTCAGTACTCTTTTTTTTGCCAGTCTTCTCTTTGGTAATCTTATCTATTTTGTGATTGTCTTAAACCTAATTAGAAAGCAACATTCCTGGCTGCTATAAAATGGAGATATTTCTTTTGACCAACATTGGCAAAATTCACTGCAATTAAAATTACAGCAAAAGTTTATGCAAAAACAGTACAGTGTTTTTGCTAAATAGTGTGTGAAGTCCTCCTACTTGTGATACCTAATTACTGGTGTCATGCACTCAACAACAGCATCTGTGCGTGCTCAACACTCTTAATGGGCAGCTTCTACAGGACTAATGCCTTTTAATTGATGGCGTTTAGCGTGGCTTTTGGTTTCTCTCTCCTATGAGAAGCTATGCCCTTCTGCTCTCCTGTCCCCAAATGAGCTGGTTCTCTGCTTGGGAACTCGCAGTACAGATGGTCAACAAAAGGTGAAGATTGCTAGGACTCTAGTTATCAGTCTCTTTTCAGCCAAGATGAAATCTGAATTACTAATCAGCTTCCCTCAGCCCTCGCATTGTCTTACTCTTTGCCTAAACTGTTTACATTTGGACTTAATGCTAATCTCTCTTTGTCAAATGGCTTTATCGAGTCCCATTTGATTTGAAACACACCTTTGTAACTAGCAATTCAGGGCTGGACTATTCCAGTTCCTCAGTACCAGCAGATCATTTCAAACACAAATCATTCTTTCCTTGGGGAGAGAGCTAAAGTCTGGTTAATTTAATCTCTGGCATCATCTCAAATAGGAAGAAAAAGCACTTGAACACAATAGAACTAAATGGCAGATCACGTGTCCTTCACATGAATCCAAATAGAACATCCTCTATAGAATTGTTATCAATGTTATTATGTTTAGCTCTTCATAACCAGCACATTTGGACTTGAGTTTTCTGAACAGAGTGTATTTTTAGTTATACTTTGATAAGTCAGGTACATAGGAAAGGATAAATGGAATGATATTCACCTTTCACTGTGTAGTCCTTGCCATTTTTCTTTGTTACTAGAGACACTTGTTTTAAAAATAATTTGCGACAGTCCAATGCATAAGGCTGTGGTTATAAAGAAAGTGCAAAATTGTTTATAACTTGCAGATTTGCAGGGCACAAAACTTCTGAGACTGGGGGCCTGAAAAATAGAAGAGGGTCAATTCTGGTTTAGAAGGGAACAGAAAACTGGCTATACACTGCTGGCCAGTTAACAAACATCTGTGTCCTTAGTTTTAAAGACAGCCAGCAGCAGGTCTGCCTGTACAACCACGCAGAGGGAAGTGTCAGTAAATTCTAATGAGATGCTGTTAATTTTGAGTGATATTTAGTGCAGTTTTCTTTCTGCATTAGGGGGAAAAAAGACATAAAATTACACTCCCTTAAATCATGATCCTAGTCCTGGTTTCTAGGCAACCACAACAACAGAATGGAAAAAAAAAAAAAAAAGGAGCCTTTGGAAGATTTTTTTCTTCCCTGAATAAAATACATGTTTTTGCCTGTCAATCAACTGTTTTTGTTTTTGTTTTTTTTTCCTACTGATATTCTGTAATGGGATATTTTAAAATCTGCCTTTTAAATTAAGAAAAAAATCACTTAAGGGACATTTTATGTACTGCTATTTACTTTATGCTCTAAGAAAGACACCTTCTTTTAAAGCAATTTAAGGAGATTAAAATGGTAAATTCTATATGTATTAAGAAGTAAATATTCTTACATATATATGTAAGAAGACTATCCTTTCTTGGTAGTAAAGACTAAAAACAAAAGCAATGAAAGCAGTGTTGCAAGACTAAGCAAAGAAAGACAGCTAGAGCAATAAATAGATACTTTAATATAAACACTTTATAATGTGGAGAAGTGTCACAGAGGTGGACAGGTAGTATGCCAGATAAACGTCACCTGTTTATGGCTTCTGTAACAATATCGTAACTGGGTGCCTTAAACTGTAGACACTGATTTCTCACAGTTCTGGAGGCTGGATCCCCAAGATCAGAATGCAGGCTGATTTAGTTCCTGATGAGCGCCCTTCTTGGCTTGCAGGAGGCTGTCTTCTTACTGTGACATCATAGAACGGAGAGAAAGGGCTAGATTTCTGGTCTCTTCTAAAAGGGCAGTTAGCCTATTATTGGAGATGGGACCCTACTCCAGTACTCTTGCCTGGAAAATCCCATGGACGGAGGAGCCTGGTGGGCTGCAGTCCACAGGGTTGTGAAGAGTCAGACACAACTAAGCGACTTCACTTTCACTTTTCACTCTCATGCATTGGAGAAGGAAATGGCAACCCACTCCAGTGTTCTTGCCTGGAGGATCCCAGGGACAGGGGAGCCTGGTGGGCTGCTGTCTATGGGGTCACACAGAGTTGGACACGACTGCAGTAACTTAGCAGACTTAGTAACATCCTCCTGAATTCATCTACACCTAACTATATCCAAAGGCCTCACCTCCAAATACCATCATGTTGGGGGTTAGGGTTTCAACATATGAATCTGAGGACGATACAAATGTTTGGTCCATAACAATTCCTGATAACTATCTGATTACTAGTATTTTTCAATTTACCTTTATGTTAAGTGGTTTAATCCTCAAAATAACATTTTGACATAGGAGTACTTACCTCATATTATAGGTGAGGAAACTAAATCTCAATAATTAATTATCTTGCCAAAGTTTGGTTTTTACTTTGGGTCTTCTGATTTTGAAATCAGGGATTAGCAGAAGCAAAAACACAGACTATGGGATTTTCCAGGCAAGAGTACTGGAGTGTGTTGACATTTTCTTCTCCAGGGGATCTTCCTGACCCAGGGATTGAACCTGGGTCTCCTGCATTGTAGGCAGATGCTTTACCCTCTGAGCCACCAGAGAAGCCCCTAAATAGTAGAAGTCAAAGTTAAATTATGTTATTCTCATGAGCAGTCCCTGGTATTAACAGTCATAAAATAAGAGTTGTTGAATACATGAATGAAACTACTTCTTCAGAAAGGGTAATTCATGTCAGACACATTTCAATGCTATAGGTCAACACTAGGTATACAGATACAAACAAACACTTCTTATGAGGAGTCACACGGGGGTGATGGGCATAGAGACAGATATTATAATTTGCATACAATATTCTGAAGTGGATGCTGCTGCTGTTGCTGCTGCTAAGTCATTTCAGTCGTGTCCGACTCTATGCAACCCCAAAGATGGCAGCCCACCAGGCTCCTCCATCCCTGGGATTCTCCAGGCAAGAACACTGGAATGGGTTGCCATTTCCTTCTCCAATGCATGAAAGTGAAAACTGAAAGTGAAGTCGCTCAGTCATGTCCAACCCTCAGCGACCCCATGGACTGCCGCCTTCCAGGCTCCTCTGTCCATGGGATTTTCCAGGCAAGAATGTTGGAGTGGGTGCCATTGCCTTCTCTGAAGTGTATGGCAGAGCTTATTATATTATGGAAATAAAGTAGTATTACCTGGACCACCCTGTGCAAGATCAAGCTAACTGTATCAAGCAAGGTTTTAGTCAGATTCTGAACAGGTTCAATGTCAGGACCATTCAGTTCAACTCAGTTCAGTCGCTCAGTCATGTCTGACTCTTTGCGACCCTATGGACCACAGCACACCAGGCCTCACTGTCCATCACCAACTCCTGGAGTCCACCCAAACCCATGTCCATCGAGTCGGTGATGCCATCCAACCATCTCATCCTCTGTTGTCCCCTTCTCTTCCTGCCCCCAATCTTTCTCAGCATCAGGGACTTTTCCAATGAGTAAGCTCTTCTCATCAGGTGGCCAAAGTATTGGAGTTTCAGCTTCAACATCAGTACTTCCAATGAACACCCAGGACTGATCTCCTTTAGAAAGGACTGGGTGGATCTCCTTATAGTCCAAGGGACTCTCAGGAGTCTTCTTCAACACCACAATTCAAAAGCATCAATTCTTCGGCCCTCAGCGTTCTTTATAATCCAACTCTCACATCCATACATGACCACTGGAAAAACCATAGCCTTGACTAGACGGGCCTTTGTTGACAAAGTGATGTCTATCTTTTTACTATGCTGTCTAGACTGGTTATAACTTTCCTTCCAAGGAGCAAGTGTCTTTTAATTTCATGGCTGCAGTCACCATCTGCAGTGATTTTGAAGCCCAGAAAAATAAAATCAGCCACTTTTCCCCATCTATTTCCCATGAAGTGGTGGGACTGGATGCCATGATCTTTGTTTTCTGAATGTTGAGTTTTAAGCCAACTTTTTCACTCTCTTCTTTCACTTTCATCAAAAGAGGCTCTTTAGTTCTTTATGTACTGCCATAAGGGTGATATCATCTGCATATCTGAGGTTATTGATATTTTGACCATATCCAAGCATACACACACACAAAAAAAAAACTGTTAAAAAACAACTGTGGTCCATGGGAAAAATGTTTCACATTAAACACTGATTGTAATTGTATTCCGACAAGAATGAAATAGAGTCTTCTCTCAAATCTTCTGTATAATGAAGGGATATTCTGAACCAAGCATGACACATCTCTAAATCTCTTACTCATATAATAGGAGAAATGTGTGTATTTTCATTGTAGAAAAGGAGTGAGCACTTGTGAATATTCCTAGAAATTAATGATTTTCCCATCTTCGCAAATGAATTCTTAATTTGAAATCCAATAGCGCTGAAAAGTTGCTGTTATTCTGATTTACTTGAAAGGTCCTCTACTTCCTTCATGCCAAATATACTTCTGTTTTAATTGTAATCCTAATTATTTTAGGACATATTCCTAAATCTCTCCAACTGGCTCTGATCTGACCATCAATTTTGCAGTATTTATGTAGTTGCATAGGAAATTCAATA
Organism: Aepyceros melampus; assembly: GCA_006408695.1. Lineage (NCBI taxonomy): Eukaryota > Metazoa > Chordata > Mammalia > Artiodactyla > Bovidae > Aepyceros > Aepyceros melampus. Next base: position 49,981 of record SJXQ01002478.1, read on the forward strand.
AGCATGCATTTTAATTACTAGTATTATATTGTTACTTGCTCAAATTTGTTTTAACTAAATCAAAGTCCCTTTTTAAACATTTATTTTAATACCTATTTTTCATAAATGTATATGAAAGTTAAGCTTAGATAATATTTTCATAAGATAACACCTTTAATTATAGAAGAAAGCATACCATATGAAGAATCAGAAACTATATCAGCAGTGAAAGAGTTGGTATTTTGGAAATAATATACTATTGCAAAGATTCACTTGCAAATTGAGAGTGTGGATCAAAATTCTTGATACTAAACTCTTGTGTAGATTAATTCAGTAGCATATGATCTCTGTCCAAAAATAGCAAACAAATTTTTATGTCCTTACTATGGTTAATCAGAGAGTAAAATAATAAATAATTAATCATCCCATTTCCCTATTAATCCAAGGCATTTTTAAATTAACCAATTTAGTGTAAAAATTCCAGGAGTAGAAAATAATTACTAATCATTAAAATGGCAGCAAGTGCACACTGAAAAGATGTATTTATCAGCATCAAAAAGAGAAAATAATCATATGGTATTTCTATTTATAATGTTTTGAAGGACTTCCATACTGCTTTCCATAGTGGCAACACCAATTTACATTCCCACCAACACTGTACTGAAGTTCCACTTTCTCCACATGAATATTCCACATTTGGATAAGCAGCCTAGATGTCCATTGACAGATGAATGGGTAAAGAAGACGCAGGACATATATACAGTGGAATATCAGTCACAAAATGGAACAATTTGAGTCAGCCGTAGTGAGATGGATGACTCTAGAGCCTGTTATACAGAGCGGAGTAAGTCAGAAAGGGAAAAACAAATATTGTATACTAACACATATGTACAGAATCTAAAAAATGGCACACAGTGAACTGAGTCCAGTTTAGTTAATTTCAGGTGCTCAGTCATGTACAACTCTTTGCAACCCCATGAATCGCAGCACTCCAGGCCTCCCTTTCCATCACCAACTCTCAGAGTTTACCCAAACTCATGTCCATTAAGTCAGTAATGCCATCCAGCCATCTCATCCTCTGCCGTCCCCTTCTCCTCCTGCCCCCAATCGCTCCCAGCATCAGGGTCTTTTCCAATGAGTCAACTCTTTACATGAGGTGGCCAGAGTATTGGAGTTTCAGCTTTAGCATCAGTCCTTCCAGTGAACATCCAGGACTGATCTCCTTTAGGATAAACTGGTTGGATCTCCTTGTAGTCCAAGGGACTCTCAAGAGTCTTCTCCAACACCACAGTCCAAAAGCATCAATTCTTCAGCCCTCAGCTTTCTTCACAGTCCAACTCTCACTTCCATACATGACCACTGGAAAAACCATAGCCTTGACTAGATGACCTTTGTTGGTAAAGTAATATATCTGCTTTTTAATATGCTGTCTAGGTTTGTCATAACTTTCCTTCCAAGGAGTAAGAGTCTTTTAATTTCATGGCTGCAATCACCATCTGCAATGACCAAAAAAATAAAGTCGGCCACTGTTTCCCCATCTATCCGCCATGAAGTGATAGGGCTGGATGCCATGATCTTCGTTTTCTGAATGTTGAGCTTTAAGCCAACTTTTTCACTCTCTCTTTCTCTTTCATCAAGCGGCTTTTTAGTTCCTCTTCACTTTCTGCCATAAGGGTGGTATCATCTGCATATCTGAGGTTACTGATATTTCTCCTGGCAATCTTGATTCCAGCTTGTGCTTCCTCCATCCCAGCGTTTCTCATAATGTACTCTGCATATAAGTTAAATAAGCAGGGTGACAATATACAGCCTTGACGTACTCCTTTTCCTATTTGGAACCAGTCTGTTGTTCCCTGTCCAATTCTAACTGTTGCTTCCTGACCTGCATACAGATATCTCAAGAGACAGGTTAGGTGGTCTGGTATTCCCATCTCTTTCAGAATTTTCCACAGTTCATTGTGATCCACACAGTCAAAGACTTTGGCATAGTCAATAAAGCAGAAATATATGTTTTTCTGGAACTCTCTTGCTTTTTCCATGATTCAGCCAAAGTTGGCAATTTGATCTATGGTTCCCCTGCCTTTTCTAGGACCAGCTTGAACATCTGGAAGTTCACGGTTCACATATTGCTGAAGCCTGGCTTGGAGAATTTTGAGCATTACTTTGCTAGCATGTGAGATGAGTGCAATTGTGTGGTAGTTTGAGCATTCCTTGGCATTACCTTTATTTGGGATTGGAATGAAAACTGACCTTTTCCAGGCCTGTGGCCACTGCAGAGTTTTCCAAATTTGCTGGCATATTGAATGTGGCACTTTCACAGCATCATCTTTCAGGATTTGAAATAGCTCAACTGGAATTTCATCACCTCCACTAGCTTTGTTCATAGTGATGCTTTTAAGGCCTAGTTGATTCACATTCGAAGATGTCTGGCTCTAGGTGAGTGATCACACCATCATGATTATCTGGGTTGAAAAAATGGCACTAACAAACATATTTGCAGGGAAAGAATGAAGATGCCAATGCAGAAAATGGACTTGTAGACACACTGGGGGAAGCAAAGGGTAGGGCAAGTTAGGAAAGCAACATTGGCATATATATAATACCTTGTGTAAAATAGATAGCTGGTAGGCAGTTGCTTCATGACATGGGGAGCCCAGCCTGGTCCTCTGTGATGACCTAGAGGAGTGGGATGGGGAAGGGAAAGGAAACTCAAGAGGGAGAGGATATATGCATTATTTAATATGTGTATATATATATATTATAATTATGATTGATTTGCTTGTTGTGTGGCAAAAACCAACATATTGCAAAACAATTTTCCTCCAATTAAAATATAAATTAAATAATAAAAATATTTTTTCATTTGGTGAAGGACATAAGAAAACAAACAAACAAACATTGAATCAGTTGTAGTGAGGTGGATGAACCTAGAGACTGTGATACCAAATGAAGTCAGAGAGACAAAAATAAATATCATTCATTGACTCATATATATGCCTTTTATTTTTTGACAATAATCATCAATATATACATGAGGTGATATCTCATTATAGTTTGTTTTTCACTGACCTGATCATTAGTGACATTTAGAATTTTTTCATATATTTATTGCAATTTGTATATCCTTTATGAAGAAACATCTGTTCAAGCCCTTAGCCTACTTTTTCACCTTTATTGAGATATAATTGACATATAATATGTATAAAATTAACAGCACAGTGTGATGATATGGTTCATGTATATGTTGGGAAATGATTACCACAATAATATTAATTAATATATTCATTATTTCATATAATAAAAAATTTTTTTTCACTTGTGGTGAGAATATTTGACATCTACTGTCTTAGCAACAAACAACTATGTCAGCCAACAAGACTGTTAATGATAGCCTCCACATTTTACATTGTGAGCATGTGTGGTCACTCGCTCAGCTGTGTCCAACTTTTTGTGATCTTATGTACTGTAGCCCACCAAGCTTCTTGGTAACATTATACATTACATCTCCAGAAATTGTTTATCCTGTAACTGCAAATTTATCCACTACTCTCTTTCAAATGTTTGGATTTTTTTTTTTTCCCAGATTCCACATAGAAGTGAGATCATACGTTATTTCAAAATACAATCTCTATGACTTATTTAGCTTACAAATGCAGGATTTCCTTATTTTTATAGTTGAATAATGAATATTCATTATATGTTGCCATGTATATTACATTACTGGATTTCCCAGATGGCTCAGTGGTGAAAAGTGCCCCTGCCAACGCACTGGATGCATGTTTGAACCCTGGGTTGGGAAGACCCCCTGAAGGAGGAAATGGCAGCCTTTCCCAGTTTTCTTGCTGGAATGATCCCGTAGACAGAGGAGCCTGGCAGGCTACAGTCCATGGGGTCACAAAGAGTCAGATACAGCTGAGTAACTGAGCATGCACACACGCATACATATATTATATACATTAAATATACATTTTATATAAATATAGCTTACATATATGGTTTCTTTGGACTTCCCTGGTGGCTCAGACGGTAAAGCATCTGTCTACAATGCGGGAGACCTGGGTTCGAACCCTGGGTTGGGAAGATCCCCTGGAGAAGGAAATGGCAATCCACTCCAGTACTGTTGCCTGGAAAATCCCATGGACAGAGGAGCCTGGTACGCTACAGTCTATGGGGCACAAAGAGTCGGACACGACTGAGCCACTTCATTTCATTTCATTTCGTATGGTTTTGGAGAAGGCAATGGCACCCCACTCCAGTACTCTTGCCTGGAAAATCCCATGGACGGAGGAGCCTGGTAGGCTGCAAGCCATGGGCTTGCCAAGAGTCAGACACGACTGAGCGACTTCACTTTCACTTTTCACTTTCATACATTGGAGAAGGAAATGGCAGCCCACTCCAGTGTTCTTGCCTGGAGAATCCCAGGGATGGGGGAGCCTGGTGGGCTGCTGTCTATGAGTCGCACAGAGTTGGACACCACTGAAGTGGCTTAGCAGTAGCAGCACATATATGGTTGACTTTGAACAACACAGATTTGAACTGCATAGATCCACTTATCAGTGGATTTTAAATAAATAAATAAATACTATAGTACTACCATAAGATCTGTGGTTGGTTGAATCTCTAGATGCATAACTATGGGTACTGAAGGATGACTTTAAAGTCATCCTAAAAGACACAGATTTTTAAAAGCCTGCATTATTCAAGGGTTTCACATACATAAAATATGCTTTCTTTGGTCATTCTGAAATCATTGGGCACTTGGGTTGTTTCCACACTTGGCTATTGTGAACAATACTGTAATGAATACAGCAGCACAGCTATCTCTTGGAGTAGTTATTTTTTTGGGGGGAGTTTATACCCAGATATTCGATTGCTGGATTATATTGTAGCTTTGTTTCATATTTGTTGAGGAAAATTCACATTGTTTTCCTTAGTGACTCTGCTTTACATTTCCACCAACAATGCACAAAGATGCCCTTTCTCCACATCCATACCAGCACTTGTAATCTCCTGTCCCCTTGTTAATGGCTATTCTAACAGGCTGAATGAACTTAAAGATATATATTCATGTCACTTACTCATTTTAAATTGAATTATTTGCTTATTTTTCCCCTGTTGAGTTGTAAGAGTTCGTTATGTAGTTTGAACATTAACCCTTTGCCAGAATATGGATTAGAAATATCTTCTCCCATTTCATTGCTTGCCTCTTCATTTTTCTTAATTGTTTATTTTGATATGCAGAATCTTTTTCATTTGGTGAAGTTCCATCTGGTGATTTGTGCTTTCAATATCATATCCAAAAAATGTTTGACAAAGCCAATGTCAAAGAGTTTTCCCACATATATTCATCTAAGACTTTTACTGTTTTGGATCTTCTTATATTTACCCTTAAGTTGATTTTTATGAGTGGAATAAGAGTGGGATTGAATTTCATTCTTTTCATGTGATTATTCAGTTTTCCCAAGAACCTTTCTTAAGAGCATATCCTTTCCCATTGAGCATTTGGGGCACCGTTGTTGAACATCAGTCAGCTGTAATGCATTGGTTTATTTCTGGGTTTTATATTCGGTTCTTTTTTTTTATCTATCTTTATATCAAGACTGTTCTGCGTGTGCTAAGTCGCTTCAGTTGTATCTGACTCTATGCGACTCTATGGATTTCAGCCTTCTAGGTTCCTCTGTCTGTGGGATTCTCCAGTGAGAATACTGGAGGGGGGTTGACATTTCCTTCTCCAGGGGATCTTCTCAACCCAGGGGACCCACATCTCCTTGTCTCCTGCGTTGGCAGACAGATCCTTTACCACCAGTGCCACATGGACTTAATTACTGTGGCTTTATAATATGTTTTGAAAACAGAAAGTATGAGGCCTTTAGTTTTGTTCTTCTTTCTCGAGGTTGCTTGGCTATCCAAAGTCTGCTGTGAGTTCATATGATTTTATAACTGTATTTGATCCAGCAATTCCAATTCTGGATATTTTACCAAAATAGTAGAAGTCAGGATCTTAAGAATATATTGGTACTCTTATTTATTTTGTTGCAGCACTGTTTATAATGGATAAGATATAGAAACAAGCTAAATGCCTAGAGATGGATGAATAGATAAAGAAAATGTGCTATATACAAACAATGGGACACTATTTGCATTTTAAAAGGAAGAAATGCTGCAGCTTGTAACAACATGGATGAACCTTGTTGACATGCTAAGTGAAATAATCCAGTCACAGAAGTATGAATATTGTTTGATTTGATTTAAAGAGGTATCTAAAATAGAAAAAGTCATAGAAACAGAAAGTAGAATGGTGGTTACCAGGGGATAGGAAGCTGGGACAAAGGAGTGTTATTCAAGATGAATACTTTGTTCCAGGGAGCAAGATGGAAGCAAGATGGCAAAGTGAAAGGACATGTGCTCATCTTCTCCTGCAAGAACTCCAAAACTGCAACTTTCAGCTGAACAACCATTGACAGGAGAATGTTGGATCCCACCAAAAAAAGATACCCCCGCCCCAATCAGGAAGATGGTAGGGTGGGTGAAATTGCATTTAGAATCAAACCCCATTCCCAACAGAGACACTTGGAGGGCTCAAACAAAACCTTGTGCACACCAGGAGCCAGAGACCCCACAGAAACGGAACCAGACCTGACTTTGAGCGTTTGAATGTCTCTTGTGGAGATACAGGTCAGCAGTGATCTGCTGTAGGGCAGGAACTCTGGGTGAAGCAGACCTGGGTCTTACACAGCCTGTGGCATGAGCTCTCTTAGAGGAGGTCACCATTTACCCCATCATAGAGCCACTGAGCAGATGACCCACAAATTTCAGAACAATTATACCAAAGAAATTTTTGCACTGTTAAGAAAGTTCTAGGACCCACAGCAGATTTCCCAACCTGAGGATCTGGCAAAGGGACTGAGAATCCCCAGCGAATTTGACTTTAGAGGCTAGTGGGATTTGATTACAAAAGTTACACAAGACTGGGGAAACAGATTATTGGAGGGCACAAACAAAACCTTGTGAGCACTAGGACCCAAGACAAAGGAGCAGCAACTCCACAAGAGACTGACCCAGACTTGTCTTTGAGTGTCCAGGAATCTCAGGTGGAAACTTAGGTCAGCAGTGGCCTGCTGCAGGGTCTGGGGCACTGAGTGTGGCAACTAGTGCATGGGACCTTTTAAAGGAGGTCACCATTACCTTCACTACTTCAACCACAGTTTGTTCTTAGGTCAAACAGGGAGAGAACACAGCCCCACTCATCAACATAAAATTGGATTAAAGATTTACTGAGCATGGCCCCACCCATCAGAACAAGACCCAGATTCCCCCTCAGTCTTTCCCATCAGGAAGCTTCCATATGCCTCTTATCCTTATCCATCAGAGGACAGGTGGAAAGAAAACCACAATCTAATTTCACACAGAAAACTAATCAAGTTGATCACATGGACCACAGCCTTGTCTAATTCAACGAGCCATGCCATGTTGGACCACCCAAGTTGGATGGCTCAAAGTGGAGAGTTCTGACAAAATGGGTCCACTGGAGAAGGGAATGGGAAGCACATCAGTATTCTTGCCTTGAGAATCCCATGAACAGTATGAAAAGGTAAAAAGATAGCATTGAAAGATAAACTCCCTAGGTGAGTAGGTGCCCAATATGCTACTGGAGAAGAGTGGAGAAATAACTCCAGAAAGAATGAAGAGATGAAACCAAAGTGGAAACAATGCAGTTATTTATGTGACTAGTGATGGAAGTCAATGGCACCCCACTCCAGTACTCTTGCCTGGGAAATCCCATGGACAGAGGAGCTCGTAGGCTACAGTCCATGGGGTCGCTAAAAGTCGGACATGACTGAGCGACTTCATTTTCACTTTTCACTTTCACTTTTCACTTTCATGCATTGGAGAGGGAAATGGCAACCCACTCCAGTGTTCTTGCCTGGAGAATCCCAGGGATGGAGGAGCCTGGTGGGCTTCCGTCTATGGGGTCGCACAGAGTCGGACACGACTGACACGACTTAGCAGCAGCAACAGCAGCAGCAGTGATGGAAGTAAAGTTTGATACTGTAAGAACAATATTGCATAAGAACCTGGAATGTTAGGTCCGTGAATCAAGGTAAATTACAGGTGGTCAAACAGGAGGTGGCAAAGGTGAACAATGGCATTTTAGGAATCAATGAACTAAAATGGACTGGAATGGGTGAATTTAACTCAGAGGACCATTATATCTATCACTGTGGGCAGGAATCCCTTAGAAGAAATGGAGTAGCCAATCATAGGAAAAAAAAAGGCAGCAGTTGGGTGCAATCTCAAAAATGACAGAATGATCTCTGTTCGTTTCCAAGGCAAGCCATTCAATATCATGGTAATCCAAGTCTATGTCCTAACCATTAATGCTGAAGAAGCTGAAGCTGAACACTTCTATGAAGATCCACTAGACTTTCTAGAACTAGCACCCGAAAAAGATGTCCTTTTCATCACGGGGACAGGAATGCAAAAATAGGAAGTTAAGAGATACCTGGAGTAACAGGCAAATTTGGTCGTGGAGTACGAAATAAGCAGGGAGAAGGCTAACAGAGTTTTGCCAAAAGAATCCACTGGTCATAGTAAACACCTTCCCACAACATAAGAGAGGACTCTACACATTAACATCACCAGATGGTCAACACCGGAATCAGATTGATTATATTCTTTGCAGCCAAAGATGGAAAGCTCTAAATAGTCAGCAAAAACAAGACTGGGAGCTGACTGTGGCTCAGATCATGAACTCATAATTACCAAATTGGACTTAAATAGAAGTAAATAGGGAAGACCACTAGACCATTCAGGTATGACCTAAATCAAATACCTTGTGATTATACAGTGGAAGTGACAAGTAGAGTCAAGTGATTAGATCTGATAGAATACCTGAAGAACTATGGGTGGAGGTTTTTGACATTGTACAGGAGGCAGTGATCAAGGCCACCCCAAAGAAAAAGAAATGTAAACTGCCAAAATGGTTTTCTGAAGAGGAAATAGCAAAGAAATTTCTTTACAAATAGCAAAGAAAAAAGAGAAGGGAAAGGCAAAGAAGAAAAGGAAAGATATACCTATTTGAATGCAGAGTTCTAAAGAATAGCAAGGAGAGATAAGAAGCCTTCTTCAGTGATCAAATGAAAGAAATAACGGAAAGCAATAGAATGTGAAAGACTAGAGATGTCTTAAAGAAAATCAGAAATACAACAGGAAAACTTCATGCAAAGATGGGCACAATAAAGGATAGAAATGTTATGGACCTAACAGAAGCAGAAGGTATTGAGAAGAGGTGGCAAGAATATATAGTAGAATTCTACAGGAAAGATCTTCATCACCCAGATAACCACGATGGGGTGACCACTCACTTAGAGCCAGACTTCTTGGAACATTAGGTAATATAGGCCTTAGGAAGCATCACTGTGAATAAAGCTAGTGGAGGTGATGGAAATTCCAGCTGAGTTATTTCAAATCCTAAAAGAGAAGGTTTTGAAAGTGCTTCACTCAGTATGCCAACAAATTTGGAAATCTCAGCGGTGGCCACAGGACTGGAAAAGCTCAGTTTCATTCTAATCCCAAAGAAACACAATGTCAAATAATATTCAAACTACCTCACAATTACACTCATCTCACACGCTAGTAAAGTAATGCTCAAAATTTTCCAAACCAGACTTTAACAGAATGTGAACTATGAACTTCCAGATATTCGAGCAAGATTTATAAAAGACAGAGGAACCAGAGATCAAATTTCCAACATTTGCTAGATCATCAAAAAAGCAAGAGAGTTCCAAAAAAAAAAAAATCTACTTCTACTTTATTAACTATGCCAAAGACTGTGATTGTGTGGATCTCAGCAAAATGTGGAAAATTCTTAAAATTATGAGAATACCAAATCATCTTACCTGCTTCCTGAGAAATCTGTATGCAAGTCAAGGAGCAAAAGTTAGAACTGGACATGGAACAACTGAGTGGTTCCAAATTGGGAAAGGAGTACATCAAGGCTGTATATTATCACCCTACTTATTTAATTTATATGCAGAGCACATCATGCGAAATGCCAGGCTGGATGAAGCACAAGCTGGAATCAAGATTACTGGGAGAAATAAAAATAACCTCAGATATGCAGATGACATCACCCTTATGGCAGAAAGCAAAGAAAATATAAAGAACCTCTTGATGAAAGTGTAGGAGGAGAGTGAACATGTTGGCTTAACTTTCAAAAAACTAAGATCATGGCATCTGATCCCATCACTTCATGGCAAACAAATGGGGAAACAATGGAAACAGTAAAAGACTTTATTTTTGGGGGCTCCCAAATCACTGCAGATGGTGACTGTAGCCATGAAATTTAAAAGATGCTTGTTCGTTGAAAGTAAACCTATGACAACCTAGACAGTTTGTTAAAAATCAGATACATTATTTTGCCAACAAAGGTCCATCTAGTCAGAGCTATGATTTTCCTAGTAGTCAGCTAGAGATGTGAGAGCTGGATCGTAAAGAAAGCTGAGCTCCAAAGAATTGATGCTTTTGAACTGTGGTGTTAGAGAAGAACCTTGAGAGTCCCTTGGACTGCAAGGAGATCAAACCCCCAATCCTAAAGAAAATCAGTCCTGTATATTCATTAGAAGGACTGATGCTGAAGCTGAAACTCCAATACTTTGGCCACTTGATGCGAAGAACTGGTCATTTGAAAAGACACTGATGCTGGGAAAGATTGAAGGGAAGGGGAGAAGGGGACAACTGATGATAAAATGGTTGGATGGCATCACCAACTCGATGGACATGAGGTTGAGCAAGATCTGGGGGTTGGTAATGGACAGGAAAGCCTGACGTGCTTCAGCCCACGGAGTCACGAAGAGTTGGGCAAGAATGATTGACTGAACTAAACTGAATTGAATATTGTTCTAAAGATCTACTCTAAAACATTGTGTTTATTGTTAACAATGCTATTTGTCACACTTAAAAATCTGTTAAGAGCATAGTTCTCATGTTATGTGTGTTCACTGCTATAAAATAAAAATTAAAGACCTTAAAAGGGATTTGATTTAGTGCTGAGGTTAAATTATAGGAGAAATTTTTCTGATCCAAGGAACTCTAAATGGTACTGCTAATATGTTTTAAATAGTATATAGTAAAGGAAGAGCAAAAATGCTTATACATATATTCTATTTCCAATGGAAGGCTAAGAATAACTTTGGAGTAGTTTTTGAAATGCCATGTTGTCACTGTATACGCATCTCTCATTAAATTTACTAGAAGTAGGGTTTTCTTTCCTTTTTTTTTCTCAAAATAGCTAATAAACTGCAAAAGCTCTCGAAATAATTTAAGCCATTGTTTGTAATTTGTAAATATAATAAAGTGCCATTACCAGATTTACCTACCAAAACAGAAACTTACTGTTATTACTCATCTAATAGCCAATTATTCTCTATTCCTTATCCAAACAAGAATAAGGTTAAACTTTTTATAAGTTTACATGAAAAAAACAAGGTTGATAAGTACAATATTATAATCACCAGAATATCCATCATCCACATTTAACCTTGTTAAAATTTTGTCTTATTTACAACCTATTTGCTCCTTATATTTATTATAGATATGCATATATCTTAGTAAATGAAAGAAAGAAAGAAAAGAAAGAAAATGTGCTGGTCATAGCAAACACCCTCTTCCAACAACACAAGAGAAGACTCTACACGTGGACATCACCAGATGGTCAACACCATAATCAGATTGATTATATTCTTTGCAGCTAAAGATGGAGAAGCTCTATACAGTCAACAAAAACAAGACCAGGAGCTGACTGTGGCTCAGATCATGAACCCCTTATTACCAAATTCAGACTTAAATTGAAGAAAGTAGAGAAAACTGCTAGACCATTCAGGTATGACTTAAATGAAATCCCTTATGATTATACAGTGGAAGTGAAAAATAGATTTAAGGGCCTAGATCTGATAGATAGAGTGCCTGATGAACTATGGACTGAGGTTCATGACATTGTACAGGAGACAGGGATCAAGACCATCCTCATGGAAAAGAAATGCAAAAAAGCAAAATGGCTGTCTGGGGAGGCCTTACAAACAGCTGTTAAAAAGAGAGAAGTGAAAAGTGAAGGAGAAAAGGAATGATATAAGCATCTGAATGCAGAGTTCCAAAGAATAGCAAGAAGAGACAAGAAAGCCTTCTTCAATCATCAATGCAAAGAAACAGAGGAAAAGAACAGAATGGGAAAGACTAGAGATCTCTTCAAGAAAAGTAGAGATACCAAGGGACTATTTCATGCAAAGATGGGCTCAATAAAGAACAGAAATGGTCTGGACCTAACAGAAGCAGAAGATATTAAGAAGAAGTGGCAAGAATACACAGAAGAACTGTACAAAAAAGATCTTCATGACGCAGATAATCATGATGGTGTGATCACTCATCTAGAGCCAGGCATCCCGGAATGTGAAGTCAAGTGGGCCTTAGAAAGCATCACTACGAACAAAGCTAGTGGAGGTGATAGTATTGCAGTTGAGCTATTTCAGAACCTGAAAGATGATGCTGTGAAAGTGCTGCATTCAATACACCAGCAAATTTGGAAAACTCAGCAGTGGCCACAGGACTGGAAAAGGTCAATTTTCATTCCATTCCAAAGCAAGGCAATACCAAAGAATGCTCAAACTACCGCACAATTGCACTCATCCTACATGTTAGTAAAGTAATGCTCAAAATTCTCCAAACCAGATTTCAACAATACATGAACCGTGAAGTTTCTGATGTTCAAGCTGGTTTTAGAAAAGGCAGAGGAACCAGAGATCAAATTAACAACATCCACTGGATCATGGAAAAAACAAGAGAGTTCCAGAAAAATGTCTATTTCTGCTTTATTGACTATGCCAAAGCCTTTGACTGTGTGGATCACAATAAACTGTGGAAAATACTGAGAGAGGTGGGAATACCAGACCACCTGACTTGCCTCTTGAGAAATCTGTATGCAGGTCAGGAAGCAACAGTTAGAACTGGCGATGGAACAACAGACTGGTTCCAAATAGGAAAAGGAGTACGTCAAGGCTGTATATTGTCACCCTGCTTATTTAACTTCTATGCAGAGTATATCATGAAATATGCTGGACTGGAAGAAACACAAGCTGGAATCAAGATTGCCAGGAGAAATATCAATAACTTCAGATATGCAGATGACACCACCCTCATGGCAGAAACTGAAGAGGAACTTAAAAGCCTCTTGATGAAAGTGAAAGAGGAGAGTGAAAAAGTTGGCTTAAAGTTCAACATTCAGAGAACGAAGATCATGGCATCCGGTCCCATCAGTTCATGGGAAATAGATGGGGAAACAGTGGAAACAGTGTCAAACTTAATTTTTCTGGGCTCCAAAATCACTGCAGATGGTGACTGCAGCCATGAAATTAAAAGATGCTTACTCCTTGAAAACAAAGCTATGACCAACCTAGATAGCATATTCAAAAGCAGAGATATTACTTTGCCAACTAAATCAAGGCTATGTTTCTTCCAGTAGTCATGTATGGATGTGAGAGTTGGACTGTGAAGAAGGCTGAGTGCCAAAGAATTGATGGTTTTGAAATGTGGTGTTGGAGAAGATTCTTGAGAGTCCCTTGGACTGCAAGGAGATCCAACCAGTCCATTCTGAAGGAGATCAACCCTGGGATTTCTTTGGAAGGAATGATGCTAAAGCTGAAGCTCCAGTACTTTGGCCAATTCCTGTGCAGAGTTGACTCATTGGAAAAGACTGTGATGCTGGGAGGGATTGGAGGCAGGAGGAGAAGGGGACGACAGAGGATGAGATGGCTGGATGGCATCACTGACTCGATGGATGCGAGTCAACTCCTGGAGTTGGTGATGGACAGGGAAGCCTGGCATGCTGCAATTCACGGGGTCACAAAGAGTCGGACACAACTGAGTGACTGAACTGAACTGATGCATATATATAGTAATGTCATATGTATACATAAATTTATATATGCAGTATATATTATATATAATAGATAAATATATACAAGTTGAAACCACAAATCCTACTCCTACAAAAACAACAATAATAAAATTCCAGTATATTTGTTTCTGGAGGGAGGTGAGTTGATTTAGAATGAGGGGAAGAAAAGCCTTTCTATCATGGATGTTGTCATGTGAAAGAGTAATCTAAATGTCAGAAGTATAGATTGGCAATGTAGCTAGCTTAAAGTTATGACTATGGTTATGGCAAGCAGAAGACTGCTGGAGTAGTCAAGAGTTTTAAGAGGGAGATAAGTTTAATAAGTTCCCACATATGTTTGTCAGTCTGGAAGAATGTATACATGCTCAAGAAGGTACAGAAGCTCAGTAAAGATTGAAGAGGTCCCTTTACACATATATCTGCCTGAATATGAGGACTTGTGCACATGCAAACAAGACCTGGGAGAATGTTGTTGAAAGTAAGAGTTGAGGAAGAGTTTTAAATATACTGATTTTGAATGTGTTCCCAAACCCATGCATATCTATTTTTGAAAGGTGGAGATTTTACTGGGGCATGGTGCTTGCCTCCAACCTCTTGCCAATTATTTGCCTACCATTAAGTCATATTGACACAAGGTAATACCAGAAATCCAAAAGTAAAAATTTTCTTGTGTTTAAAGGAGACTGAATGGAGACATTAGAAGTTACACACTGCCAGAAGAATAGATATCACAGATTTATGCCAGATAAGTTACTGAACAAACAGATAAACACTCAAAAGCATTAATTATAACCACTAAAAGAAGAAAAATAAGTAGATTTTGCTACAATAGCTAACTTTTACTAGAAATTTATGACATGAAATAAACATGAAAATGTGATTCATATTCAGGAAAAAAAAAAAAGAGTCATAGTTTATCTGAAAGGCTCAATGCTGAACTTTGCAAAAAGTAATTTTATAACAACAGTTATAAATATATTTAAAAATATGTAAGTAAACCATGTTTAAAATTTAAGGGAGGTAAGGACAACAATGATTCATAAAATAATGAATATTATTACAGAGAAAATTATTACAAAAAGTAGCAAACTTCTAGCAACTGAACTGAATTAAACTCCTCTTGAGTGTGAGTAGACTTTGTAAATATTATAGAATATTATTGATTAAGCTACATTATATAGGAAAGATGATGGAATAAGAACTGTTATGATTGCATTATGTTATTAAAAACTCCATCTGTCTACTAGAGAGAGATTTTCTAGATTTTTGCAGTTTTCTCAGCATCAGGGATTTTTCCAATGAGTCAGCTGTTCATATCAGATGACCAAAATACTGAAGTTTCACCTTCAGCATCAGTCTTTCCAATGAGTATTCTGAGTTCATTTCCCTTAAGATTGATGGGTTTGATCTTCTTTCTGTCCAATGGACTCTGCAGCGTCAGAGTCTTCTCCAGCATGAGAGTTCGAAGGCATCAGTTCTCTGGTACTCTGCCTTCTTTATGGTCCAGCTCTCATAACCAAATGTGACTACTGGGAAGACCATAATCTTGACTCTATGGACCTTTGTTGGCAGAGTTAAGTGCCTATTCACTTCTGCAATTAGAGTGGTATCATCCATGTGTCTGAGATTGTTGATATTTCTTCCACCTATTTTTATTCCAGCTGTAACTCATCTAGCCCAGCATTTCTCATGATGTGCTCAACATGTAAATTAAACAAACAGGATGACTGCAGATAGTCCTGTCGTATTCCTTTTTCAAACTTGAACTACTCAGTTGTTCCACACAGGGTTCTGACTATGCTTCTTGATCCACATACAGGTTTCTCAGGAGACAGGTTAGATGGCCTGGTATTCCCATCTCTTTAACAGCTTTCCACAGTTTATTATGATCCACACAGTCAGTTTTGGTGTCATTGATGAAACAGAGGTAGATGTTTTTCTGAAATTCCCTAGCTTTCTTGGTGATCAGTGAATGTTAGCAATTTGATCTCTGGTTCCTATTCCTTTTCTAAACCCAGCTTGCACATCTGGAAGTTCTTGGTTCACATGCGCTGAAGCCTACTAACAATACTACAGTACAAAACAAGTACCATTTTTACCAGTATTCCATACATATTAAGAGTACTTGCACATGTATTTTAATCATTTTTATAGAAGCATGTAGTACAAATATGCTTTACTATTATTTATGTTTTCTGCTGCCCCCAAAACATTTCAACCGAGACAGAGTAATGTGATTTTTATAGACATAGCATTTGCTTCAAAGACCATTTACTTGTTACAAAAGTACACAATTTTAATTATTAAAATAATCCATATAAGCAACACTATTTAAAGGAATATCTGAGTCTTATTACCCAAAAAGTTTTTTTTATATAATTTCTATATATTCGGATAATTTTATTTAATTTTTAGAATCTTATTTATTTTTGTCACATATAGATAATGATAATACAACAGTTGCAAGAGATTTAAAAGGAATTATGTGAAAGAAGCTTTATAACATTTATCCTATACAGAGGATAGCTAAAAATGGTTCATATAATTTATATAAAAATAGATGATGTGGAATAAGAATTCTAGTATCATTAAACATTAAGATAATATCATTATCTCAGGAATTTATTCCACATCTTAATAATTCCATCTGATTGTAAGAATCCATAGAAATTATAAATGAGTTCCCGTTTCTTTATGTTTCTAACAAATTGGAAACATCACATTAGAATTCAGTCTTTTTTCTCACTATGGCTTTTAGTACTTAGTTTCCATTTGAACAACCAATGCATTTGTCTAAATCACCAGGGTGCCTAACTCTGAGAGGAAGTAGAGGCATACACACACTAACTTTTATGTCATCTTGTCATGCTGAGGTATCTCAAGGTGCTTTGCAATAACATTAAACTTAAAAAACTTATCTCACCTGCTGAGTTAATTAGTTAAATCAGATAAGTGGCAATGACAACAAACACATCTTGCACTCAGGCTTAACCCTGGAGCCAGTATCCAAAGACATGGAGGAGTCCCTGGAAACAGGTGCCTTGTAGCTGAAAGGGAGACCACCTGCTGAGACATATTTTAGCAGAGAAGATGTAAGGAGACTTGCTTTCATTGACTTGAACTTTTGAACAGTGAAAAGAATCCCTAGTCCAAGAAGGCAAGCCTGTGCTTTTGATGAGCATTGTGGGATAAAGTTATTTTAGTGGTGAGATATAAAATTTTAAAATGTGACACTGGAAGAAGCCTTACACACAATGATGTAAGTTCTTAATAATTGACAGTGACTGTGTTTTGAATTGGTCATAATCCATTAAATAAATGAACTAGGTTATCCAAGAAGAAAATGTTATGTTTTACACTTTATAAAAAAATGACCAAGACACTGCCTGAAACCATCCCAAGAGAGGTAATGCTATTTCTGGTTAAGAGCAGACATAGTCATCAGATTGAAATCAATAAAGCACAATTCAAATTATTTAACCTCAATAATGATATTACTGTTGAAAACTCCAGGAAGCCATAGAACAAGCCTCTGTCATGGAATAGAATTTCAGAATGAGCATTTAACATTCGTACAATCCCACTAAACTTCTGGAGTGACATCAGGAAGATAAGGATATGGATTACTCCCAATTCAAGCCCCCTCACAAGAAAACCAACTAGCCATTATGTATAGACAAGATGTCATTGTGAAAATCCTAAAACACGAGGCTGAGGTACACCCTGGGCCAAAGACTGAGATGAACTGCATTAGCAGAGCAAAGGAGTTGCTACATACCAACCCTAGCAGCTAGCACAGCACCACACAAAGAGGAACTTCTGGGCCTATGGTTACTCCAGTGGGCAAAAGGGATGCTCACTTCGGTCTCACCTTATAGGAATTGCAGAGTGAATATGTGGGATTGACCAATGGAGAGCTGATTGTGACAGAGAAAGTGAATGGGTTTAGAGCTTATATTTGGACTTATATCTTGGCAGACTGAGCTCCTCTGTGAAGGAACACCCTAGTGGCTCAGCCAGTGGACTTACCTGTCTTCAGAGCCAAGATGGTAGCCCTGTTTTCCAAAAAACTTGGGGCACAATACTGCCTTATTCAGGACCCTGAACAATCCAGAACCCCAAGTTGATCTGACTAGCAATGGATGGACTGTTTTTGTCAAAGCAAATGTAAAGGGAGAAGAGACCACCTATTCGTATGTGCAGGCATCAATAAAAAGAATTGTGAATCAAAAAAATCAGGCAAACATGACTTCAACAAATGAAACTTACAAGGTTCTACCAAGTGCTTCTTAAAAAACAAACAAACAAACAAACAACTCTATCAACTATCTCACAAAGAATTAAGAGTAGTTCTTTTAAAGTAGTTTAATGAGCTACAAGAACACAGGCAGAAAACTAAAGAAACAGGGAAACAATACGTGTACAAAATGAGAAGTTCAACAAAGAAATAGAAATTATCAAAATACAATAAGAAATCATAAATCTGAAGAATACAATGAGTGAATAGAAGGATTTAACAGAGGACTTCAACAGCAACTCAATCAAGTAGAAGAAAGACTCACAGTAATAAAGTTAAGACATTTAAAATCATCTGTCAGAGAAGCCAAAAAGAAACAGAATTAAAAAGAGCAAAGCAAGCCTAAAGAATGTATAGGTATTGTGAAAACAAATAATATTTATAAGAATCAGAGAAGAAGATGAGTAAAACAGGACAGAAAGCATGTGTCAACAATGATATTGGAAACCTTCCCAAACTTGAGCTAAGAAAAGGACATCCATATTCATGAGGCCAAAAAATACTAAGTAGATTGAACACAAAAAAAGACTACATTGAGAGGCATTATAATTAAACTCAGAAGCCAAAATCAAAAAGGAAATTTTATCAGCAGCAAGAAAAAAGTGACATGTCACAAATAAGACTCTAGTAGAATTTTTCAACAAAAATTTTTCAGATCAGGAGAAAATGGACTGGTATATTACAAATACTGAAGAAGAAATAAAAAAAAAAATCTGTCAATCAAGAATACTATGCTCAGCAAAGTAGTCCTTCAGAGATGGAGGCAAAATAATTTCCCTTAGAATCAAATGCCAAGGGAGTAAATCTGCCTTACAAGAAATATTAAAGAGAGTTCATCAAGTAATCATAAAAATGCTACTTTGGAGTATAAAAACAGACAAATGCAGGTGTAAAACTCACTGGTATTGGTGAGCACATAGTCAAAGTAAGTGTATCTAATCTCATAAAAGCAGTGAAGAATAATTCACTGAAGGTTATAGTTTAAAAGTTAAAAAAATTAAGAAAGTAATTTAAAATAATTATAATAATTTATTATTGGATACATTATATAAAAATATGCATGCTGAAATATCAACAACCAAAATGTAACCAAGGGAGAAGTAAAAGTGTAAAGTCTAAGAATGCTATTGATGTTGTTATCAGCTCTAAAAAGTGTTAAAAATATAAGATATTTTTGTAAATTTTATGGTAAACACAAGGAAAACATGGAGTATATACACAAAAAAATATGATAAAGTCAAAACATATCTCTTCAAAAGTCATTAAATCACCAAAGACAGCAATATAAGACCTACAAAGCAAAATGGATCTACAAAGCATTAGAAAACAATAACTAAAATAACATTAGTAAGTCCTTCTCTATCAACAATTATTTTAAATGTAAGCAAATTAAAGTTTCCAATAAAAGACAGGCTGGGTGTATAAAAAACAAGGTATTATGATATGTTGCCTAATTCGGCTCACTTTAGTCTTAAGGATATGCATAAACTGAAAGTGAAGACATGTAAAAAAGATATTTTAAGCAAATGATAAATGAAAGAAAGCATGAGTAGGTATCTTTAATAGCAGGTATTTCAAGCTACAAATGATCAAAAGAAGAAAAAGTTCATTATATAATGATAAAGACATCAAGAAGATATAACAATTGTAAATATGTGTGCACTCATTATCTATTCATCTAAATATATAAAGCAAATACTAACAAAACCAAAAGAAGTAATCAGAAATATAATAATGGCTGGGGAATTTAATATCCCACTCTCAATAATGGAGAGGTCATTCAGGCAGAGAAAGAATAAGAAAACAGTGGATTTGAACAATAACTAAAATCATGTGAACCTTAGAAACACATACAGAACAATTTCAACAATGGCAGAATACATATTCTTCTCAAGTACACGTGGGATATTTTCTAGAAGAAAATATCGAGAACACACAAACACATGAAAATTAAACACACTTCTGAAAAACTAACAAATCAAAGAAGAAATTAAAACAGAAAAAAGTAACTTGAGACAAAATATAATGGAAACAAAACATATCAAAACTTAGAAATTATAGCAAAAGATATTCAAATGGAGTAATTTATAGCTACAAATGTGAACATCAGGGAAGTAGAAAAATGTCAAGTAAACAACCTAACTTTATAACTAAAGCAGCTATAAAAAGAAAAGCAAATTAAGTTCAAAGTTAGTAGAAGGAAGGAAATAATAAAGATGACAGCAGAAGTAAATTAAAGAGATAAGGAAAACAGTAGAGAAGATTGAAAAAAATAAAGAGTTCATTATTTGTAAAGATAAACAAGATTGCCAAACTTTAGCTAGACTAACCAAGAACAAAAGATAAAGGACTCAAATAAATAAAATTATATATGAAAGAAGAGATAGAAAAACTAATACCAAACAAACAAAATCTTGAGACTACTATGAACAATTACACAAGAACAAACTAGACAACCTGAAAAAAAAAAAAAAAAAGGATAAATTCCTGGAAACATGCAAACTTCCAAGGCTAAATCAGAAGAAAAACAAAACAAAATGGAATAGACTAATAATTAGTAACAAGATTGAATTAGTAATCAAAAAACTTCCAAGAAAAATAAGCCCAGAAACAGATATGCTCATTGGTGAATTTTACCAAATGTTTGAAGAAAAATTGTCAAGCCTTCTAAATACTGCTGCTGCTGCTAAGTCACTTCAGTCGTGTCTGACTCTGTGTGACCCCATAGACGGCAGCCCACCAGGCTTCCCCGTCCCCGGGATTCTCCAGGCAAGAACACTGGAGTGGGTTGCCATTTCCTTCTCCAATGCATCAAAGCGAAAAGTGAAAGGGAAGTCGCTCAGTCGTTTCCGACTCTTCGCGATCCCATGGACTGCAGCCCACCAAACTCCCCTGTCCATGGGATTTGCCAGGCAAGAGTACTGGAGTGGGGTGCCATTGTAAATCAAAATTTTCAACGTATTAGAATGATTGTACCCCATGATCATGCAGAATTTATCCTCAGAATGGAAGAATGGTTCAACATATGCAAATAAATCACTGTATTGCATCATATTAATCTAACAAAAAATAAGAAGTATGTGAACATCTAAATAGAAGCAGAAAAAAATATTTGAGAAGTTTAATCATTCACTCACAATGCAAACTATGTAATACCTCAACATAATAAAGGTCTGATATGATGACCACACTTAACATTATATTCATTGCTGAAACGTTGAAAGTTTTTCTCATATGATCAAAAACAAGATAATAGTGCTCACTCTCACTATTCCTGTTCAACGTAGTTCTAAAAGTCCTAACCAGAGTAGTCAGGCAATAAAAAGAAATAAAAGTCATCAGAATTGGAAAGGAAGTAGTAAAATAGTTTTTATTTGTAGGTGACATGCTTCTATATAGAGAAAATTCTGAAGATTATGCAAAACATCTGTTGAAACTAATCAATAAATTTGGTAAAGGTGCAGGGTAAAAAATCAACATATACAAATGATTAGTGTTTTTATAAGTGAAATTGCTCAGTAGTGTCTGACTCTTTGCAACCCCATGGACGTAGTCTACCAGGCTCCTCCGTCCATGGAATTTTCCAGGCAAGAGTACTGGAGTGGGTTGTCATTTCCTTCTCCAGGGGATCTTCCCAACCCAGGGATTGAACTCAGGTCTTCAGCATTGCAGGCAGACACTTTACCATCTGGCCACCATACACTAACAATAAATTATTTGAAAAATAAATGAAAGCCTCATTTGGCATCAGCAAACAAAAAAAATTAATGTATAAAAAAAGTTAAAGAGGTGGGAAGATCTTTCTACTAAAATCTATAACATATTAATGAAGAAATTCTAAAAGATACAAATGTGGAAAGTTAACCTATGATTATGGATTAAAATAGTTAATATTGTTAAAATGTTCATACAACTTAAAACCTTATGGAGTTGAGTCCTTATGGAGTCCTTATGACTCCACTGCTATTTTTATTGTTGACAAAAATAGTAAAACCAATCCTAAAATTTGTATGGAACTACAAAACACCGTGAATAGCTCAAATAATCCTGAGTAGGAAGAACTAAACTGGAGGCATCACAATTTCTCATTTCAAACTGTACTACAAATTTATATAATAATCAAAACAATATGGTGTTAAAACAGACACACAGACTAATGGGACAGAATCAAGAGCCCAGAAATAAACTCATGCATAAACAGTCAACTAACATATGAAAAGAAAGCAAAGAATACTCAAAGGAGTAAAGATAATCTCTTCAATGTATGGTGCTGGAAAAATTAAATATTTACATGCATAGAATGAAACTAGACCCCCATCTTACTCCATTCACAAAAATTAATTCTAAATTGATTAAAAATTCAAATGTAAGAAATGAAGCCATACTACTAATAGAATAAAAAGTGAGGATAATAAAAACTTCTTGACTCAGATTTTGGCACTATTTTAAGACACCTAAATAACAATTAACAAAATAAAAGATAAACAAGTGGTACAAGATAAACAAGTTCTATCAAGCTAGAAGCTTTTGCAGAGAAGAAGCAATCATTAAAATGAAAAGGCAATTTACTTATGAAAGGGAGAAGTGGTTTGCAAAATATATTCTGATGAGGGATTCGTATCCTAAATAAATAAATAAATAAATAAATAAATATATATGTGTGTGTGTGTGTGTGTGTGTGTATAAGTTCTTATATATAAGAAACTTATACTATCAGGAGCAAAAGCAAATAGTTCAATTTAAAAAATGAACAAAGACACAAATATAAATATACATTTCTCCAAAGAGGATATTCTAATAGATAACAGGTACATGAAAAGATGGTTAATATCATTAATCATTAGGGAAATGCAAATCAAAACCACAATGAGATATATCATCTCATATCTGATAGAATGACGATTATCAAAAAGATAAGTGACAATAAGTGCTGGTGAAAATTTAGAAAAAAATGGAACCCTCACATACTGTTAGTAGGAATGTAAATTGGCATATCCAGTTTTGGGGCTTCCCTCGTGGTTCAGACAGTAAAGAATCTGCCTGCAATGCAGGAGACTCCGGTTCAGTACCTGAGTTGGGAAGATTCCCTGGAAAAGGGAATGGCTACTCACTCCAGTATTCTTGCCTAGAACATTCCATGGACAGAGAAGACTGGCGGTCTACAGTCCATGGGGTCATAAAGAGTTGGACATGACTGAGTAACTAACATATCCAATAAGGAATTGTATGGAACTTTCTCAAAAAACTAAAAATAAAATTAGCATGCGATCTAAAAATTTCATTTCTGGCTATAGATACAAAGGTATTAAATTTATTATCTCAAAGAGATATCTGCACTTCCATTTACTGCAGTATTATTTACAATAGTCAAGACATAGCCACAACCTAAATTTCTAATGACTGATGAAAAGATACAGAAAATATAGCATATACTCATACATATATATGTATAGCATCTTATTTATACATTGAAGTAAGGACATTCTGCAACTAGAAATTATATGAATGAACTTTGAGGGCATTGCAGAAATAAACTAAGTCAGACAAAGACAAATACTGCATCATATCACTTATATGTGAAATCTGATAAAACCAAACTAATAGAGATCAGATTTTGTGGTTGCCAAAGGCGTGGGTCAGAGGTTGGGGAAATTGGGTGAAGGTAATCAAAAAATACAAACTTGCAGTTATATGAGAAATAATTTCTGAGGCTATAGCATACATGTGATGACTATGCTAATAATACTGTTTCGTATATTTGATAGCTGCTAAGAGAGTGTAGGAAAAGGCAATGGCACCCCACTTCAGTACTCTTGCTTGGAAAATCCCATGGACAGAGGAGCCTGGTGGGCCGCAGTCCATGGGGTTGTTAGGAGTCAGACACGACTGAGAGACTCCACCTTCACTTTTCACTTTCATGCACTGGAGAAGGAAATGGCAACCCACTCCAGTGTTCTTGCCTGGAGAATCCCAGAGACAGGGGACCCTGGTGGGCTGCTGTCTCTGGGGTTGCACAGAGTCGGACACGACTGAAGCAACTTAGCAAGAGAGTGTATCTTAAGTAGTTTCATCACAAAGAAACATTTTTGTAACTGTGTGAAATGATATGTATTAACTAAGGTCATTTTGATAATTATTTGTATAATTATTATATTACACATCATTATATTGTGAACTTGTGACTCAGATGGTAAAGATCTGCCTGCAATGTGGGAGACCTACGTTTGATCCCTGGGTTGGCAATATCTCCTGGAGAACAGATAGCTACCCACTCCAGTATTCTTGCCTGGAGAATTGCATGGACAGAGGAGCCTGAAATGGCGGGCTATAGTCTATGAGGTTGCAAAGAGTCGGACACAGCTGAGCAACTAATGCTGATTTGACTAGTGTCAAATGCATGTCAATAAAATAGGAGAAATCAGTTCTGAATATTTATTGGAAGGACTAATGCTGAAGTTGAAACTCAAATACTTTGGCCACCTCATGCAAAGAGCTGACTCATTAGAAAAGATGCTGATGCTGGGAAAGATTGAAGGCAGGGGGAGAAGGGGATGATAGTGGATGAGATGGTTGGACGGCATCACTAACTCTATGGACACAAGTTTGAGCAGGCTCCAGAAGTTGGTGATGGACAGGGAAGTCTGGTGTGCTGCAGTCCACGGGGTTGCAAAGAGTCGGACATGACTGAGCAACTGAACTAAAATGAAAATTGGGAAAATTCTACAAGTACCTATTCTTGTGAAAGTGAAGTCGCTCATTGTGCCCGACTCTTTGCAACCCATGGATAGTAGCCTGCACCAAGCTCCTCCATCCATAGGATTTTCAAGGCAAGAGCACTGGAGTGTGTTGCTATTTCCTTATCCAGGGAATCTTTCCAACCCAGGGATTGAACTCAGGTCTCTCACATTGTAGACAGACGCTTTACTGTCTGAGCACGGTTCAGATGCTAATTCTCATGTAAGTCTTGGATAATTATGTTTTTGACATTGGTTTTTTTTTTTTTTGTCATTTATTTTTAATTTGTGGTAAATTGCTAGTGTGCTAAGTTGCTTCAGCCATATTTCATTCTGAGAGACCCTGCGGACTGTAGCCTGCCAAGCTTCTCTGTCAATGGGATTCTCCAGGTAAGAATGTGGAGAGGGTTGCCATGCCCTCCTACAGAGAATCTTCACAGCCCAAAGTCTGGACTTGTGTCTCTTAAGTCTCCTGCATTGGCAGGGGAGTTCTTTACCACTGGTGCCACCTGGAAAGATCCAAATATATATCAATGAAATGGGGGAAAATTCTACAGGTTCTTATTCTCATGTAGGTCCTGGATGATTAAATTCTGATATTTTTTCTATGTCATTTATTATTAATTTATCTGTGGTAAATTGCATTCCTGATAAAGTTATTCACTTCCTTTCCCTTTGGAGTCATTATATCATCCATGAACATTAGACTTTCACAGTTTCTTGCTTTGTTCAATAATTGTGATCAGAAGTTATGGGAGCCACTTTCAACCAAATTTTAAGAAATATTACTTGGCTTCATGTTACTCTTATTTCCATCTTCTATGAGATTAATAATGTTCCAGATAGGGAATATGCCTGTTACCTGGGTCCAGTCATGAAGATAAAAGCCAGCCAGTCCAGGAGAGACAAAATCTGATGAGGAAGTTGTGATGAAACATTATTGAGATTTAGGATTTGATTTCTACTGTACCATAATTTAAACAAAATTGATTGATACAAATCTTTCATGCTAAAGCCAAGGAAGACAGTAAGACAAACAAGTGGCAATACTTGAGAAGCTGAAATATACATTATTTTAAAAAAAGGAATAGTATTGCAAATGTTTGTCAAAGACTTCATAAAACAAGTTTTTTAAAACATAATGTATTCAGGTTATTCCACAGATTAATAATTCCTCGTATATCATATATTTCACTCAAAAAAAGTCAATGTTTAATTTGAAATATCTTAAATATGGAAAACATTTTCTTTGAGGGAGAATGTACTTCTAGGGATGAGGTTAATAGAGGTGAAAACACTTCAGAAGGTTCAGGAAACATTTCTCCACCATGAAGGCAAGAAGCTTTCAGACATACAAGTTGGCTTTAGAAAAGGCAGAGGAACAAAATATCAAGTTGTCAACATCCATTGTATCATAGAAAAAGCAAGGGAATCCCAGAAAAACATCTACTTCTGCTTCATTTACGACACTAAAGCCTTAGACTATGTCAATCACAACAAACTGTGGGAAATTGTTAAAGAGATGGCAATAACAGACCACCTTACATGCCTCCTGAGAATTATGTATGGAGGTCAAGAAGCAACAGCTAGGACTGGACATTGAAAAATAGATTGGTTCAAAATTGGGAAATGAGTATGACCAGGCTGTATACTGTCACTTGGCTGATTTAACTTATATGCAGAGTACATCAGGTGAAATGTTGGACTCAATGAAGGTCATGCTGAAATCAACATTGCTGGGGAAAATGCCAATACCTCAGACATGCAGATGACACCACTCTTATGACAGAAAGCAAAGAGGAACTAACAAGCCTTTTGATGAAGGTGAAAAAGGAGAGTGAAAAAGCTGGCTTAAAACTCAACATCCAAAAAACTAAGATCATGGCATCCAGTCCCATCACTTCATAGCAAATAGAAGGGAGGAAATGTGGAAACAGTGACAAATTTCATTTTATTATATTTTATTTTATTAGACCCCAAAGTCACTGCAGACAGTGACTGAAGCCATGAAATTAAAAGATGGTTGCTCCTTGGAAGAAAACCCATGACAAACCTAGACATCATGTTAAAAGCAGAGACATTATTTTGCCAACAAAGTCTGTCTAGTCAAAGGTATGGTTTTTCCAGTAGTCATGTACAGATGTAAAATTTGGAACATAAAGAGGGATGAGAACCGAAGAATTGATACTTTTGAACTGTGGTATTGCAGAAGACTCTTGGGAGTCCTTCAGACTGAAAGGAGATCAAATCAGTTCTTCCTAAAAGAAATAAACCCTGAATGTCCATTGGAAGAAATGCTGCTGAAGCTCCAATACTTTAGCCACCTGATGCAAAGAACTAACTCATTGGAAAAAAACCCTGATGCCAGGAAAGGTTGAAGGCAGGAGGACAAGGGGATGACAGAGGATAAGATGGTTGAATCCCATCACTGACTCAATGGACATGAGTTTGAGCAAACTCTGGGAGAGGGTGAAGGACAAAGAAGCCTGGTGTGCTGGAGTCCACGGGGTCACAGAGTTGGACACTATTAAGGAGTGAATAGCAACAACAAGGTAAGAAACACAGGCAGAATAGCTTCGCATTTGCAATATAGGTCCCTAATTGGCTTGTAAGAGTGTTCAGCAATTATACACAGATAAATTTAATTTTCAACTTTCCAAATTTTCACTGTTACAGAAAGAAAGACAAATCAGAGAGGACCACAACACCTATATCACTGTCTTTTCACAAACTAAATGTCTTCTAGATCTTCTTCACTCCATGGAGCACTATTTCTTAAAATCAATGCATTCTCATTATAATAACATTAGTAATAGAAAATTGCTATTATATAGAATAAAGTAATTATTATGTAAAGATATGCTAAAAAAGATATTCTTTTATGGAAGTATATGATGAAAATGACATTTTAGAATTTTTTTGTGTGTGTGTGAAAATGTATATGTAATGTTGATCATGGAAGGAACCATCACCTAGTAGTCTGTTCACTTTGAGGCTAATAAGGTATAATTTTAAGACATCAAGTTGGAATAGAGTCTACAATATATGAAGTTGCTAGCCAAAACTTCATTGATTAATGGTATGACAGAAAAAGTATTTTCAAATTATTTTAAAGATAGGAGCTTTGAAGAAAAACTTATTAGAAATTGGTAGGCATTAGTGCAAGGTGATGGCACCCCACTCCAGTACTCTTGCCTGGAAAAAAACCATGGATGGAGGAGCCTGGTGGGCTGCAGTCCATGGGGTCATGAAGAGTCGGACACGACTGAGCAACTTCCCTTTCACTTTTCACTTTCACACATTGGAGAAGGAAATGGCAACCCACTCCAGTGTTCTTGCCTGGAGAATCCCAGGGACGGGGGAGCCTGGTGGGCTGCCGTCTGTGGGATCACACAGAGTTGGACATGACTGAAGCGACTTAGCAACACAAGTCAGCAAGGTTTTTTTTTTTTTTTAATGTTTCCTATACACATATATGTTTTCAAGGAAATACATTAGTCAGAAAGATGTAAAAGATCCAAGCATATATTTATTATTTAATTCTATGCCTGTGCATCTTCAGATAAGTTGATGAGGCCAAAGACAATTTTTCACATAAGAACCAGTATTGGCTAAAAGGATAAAATAAGCATTGCTAACCTGTTTTTATTTTCCTTTTGAGTGTGGGAATTTAGTAGCTATGGTTAATGCACAAATTTAGTATGATTAATATGAAAATTGTTATATACATCAAACTAAAAATTATCAAGCATGACAAATATGAAATTGATGTCTCACAATTTAAAATAAAGTTCCTTGTCACCCATAAAGTTGTCAATATACTTCCCCCAAAATTTAAATTATTTTGCCCATACTAAGTATACTTTATCCAAACCCATACCAATCAGTTTATTCAAACTGCACTACCAACATTATCAATATTAATTTTACTATATCTCTTATGTATTCTCAAAAAATTTATGTGACAATAAACATTGTCAGTAACAGCAAACACTAGAAGGTTACTGTTTTATACAAAATACACATGCCACTTCTTGATTCTTTTGAATTTTTCTAAAATGATGGTGGGGGAAGATATTTGAAAATCAGAGTGAAGAGTTGACAGAATTAGTCTTGAATCATTTAGTTAAGCAACAATAATAATTAAGGGGCTATAATTATAAAGTGTAAGGTAAATTTGAAAACATGACCCCAAAATAGTGAAATTCTCAGGTAATTGTCATATTATAATGTAGGCAATTGATACATAAGACATAAAGACCGAAGTATCACTCTGTAATGCACTACAATACAGAAGTTTACCCAGACAAAAAATTGCATTACAAATTGCTTTCATATTTGATATAAAATCCTCTAACACATTCACTGACACCTGGATTCTCAATTCTCTATTTTTTTTTTATAAAGACAAGCTAGTGTCACTAATTTAAAAATTTTTTAATCATTTAAAAATTTTCCACTGCTATATCTCTAGTACCTAGTTGTATTCAATATATGTTTAAAGCAAAAATGATCTTTCATTATGGGAAGGCTTGGTTTGTCTTTCTGAGCCATTTTCACATAGACTACCTGAACTGCAAACTTAGTCATATTCAGTGTTAGTTCCACTCCCCAGAAATACAATTTCATGAGAGGAGAAGTTTTCCTTTATATAAATTATTACATATAATACAAGGAAAGTTAGAAAAAATTATACCATTTCCATCACAGAAAATAGTTATTGCTACAGCCCTATCACAGATGGTAAAGCATCTGCCTACAATGTGGGAAACCTGGGTTCAATCCCTGGGTTGGGAAGATCCCCTGGAGAAGGAAATGGCAACCCACTCCAGTACTCTTGCCTGGAGAATTCCATGGACAGAGGAGCCTGGTGGGCTAAAGTCCATGGGGTCGCAAAGAGTCGAACATGACTGAGCGACTTCACTCACTCACTCACTCACTAACACAAATATCTGAGTACCTTATAGGAAGCCAGTATATTTTAATTAAGTTTATATTAGATAACAAACAAAACATGGTAGAATATGTTAATCAATTTCTAAAAATCACATTTAGCTTTACATATTTGATGATTATGAGACACTCAAAATGCTTAGAAGACAAAAAATTAAAAAGCCAGAAGGGATAAAAGTCAAATAGGAACTGAAAACAGAAATAAGTGACCAGGAGGATGTTTTCTTTATTCAAACACCTCTTAGCTCATTTCTTTGTTTTTTAAGTATGAATATATTTAATTCATTTTGCCAAAGCAACTTTATTTAGCTGCCTGTTTACCTTTCTGCAAAGCCTCATTACCCGTAAAATCAAAGAATGAAGTTGATTAATGTGCTGTATGTGTAATGTTCAAATTGTCATTTTCATATACGTAAATGGATGTTTCTGCAGTATTTTGTTTGATAATTTACAGAGTTATCACTGTCCAAACCACTAATCAGTTTCTTTTTATGATGACAGCTGCAGAAGATCCTTTTGAAATGCTAATTTTCATTAGTGCTTTCCCTCCCTGTGGCCTAGATGCCGAGCTCAGTAGCCATTTCATCATCACAAGCTAAAGTTCAGAGAGCAAAGGCACTTGGGCTATTCCTTAGTTTTCTAAGAGTACACAAGGATAGAAAGAATTGCAAACACGAAATCTGATGGGTGAATTTCCAATGTGTGAAATGAATATAAATAATACATGTTGTTGAAGATACATGATCACAAAACTTCTGCTTAGTTTGTTGCGGGTTACAATTGCTGAAATTGATATATAAAAAGGGGGAAAAGTGCTCAAATATAGCAAAATGGCATTCATTGCTTATCAACTTTGGAGGAAACTAATTTATATATTTACTATTAATTTTTAAATTGTAGCATTTTAATTTATTAATATATAGTAGTTTCTACATTTTCATGCATTTTTGTAAACTATCATTAATGATTTTTAACTTTTTAATCAAGTTTTTCATTTTTAACAAAATTGCTCACATTCATTGACTATTTCTCCTGTGTCAAGGATATCATCTCTAGGAGGGAAAAACAGTTACCCTCTCATTTAAAGATGAGGAAACCAAAGCAGATAATTTAGGAGTAATTTAGTACATCATAAGAAACGCTGGACTGGAAGAAACACAAGCTGGAATCAAGATTGCCGGGAGAAATATCAATAACCTCAGATATGCAGATGATACCAGCCTATGGCAGAAAGTGAAGAGGAGCTAAAATGCCTCTTGATGAAAGTGAAAGAGGGGAGTGAAAAAGTTGCCTTAAAGCTCAACATTCAGAAAACGAAGATCATGGCATCTGGTCCCATCATTTCATGGGAAATAGATGGGGAAACAGTGGAAACAGTGTCAGACTTTATTTTGGGGGGCTCCAAAATCCCTGCAGATGGTGACTGCAGCCATGAAATTAAAAGACGCTTACTCCTTGGAAGAAACGTTATGAGCAACCTAGATAATATATTCAAAAGCAGAGACATTACTTTGCCGACTAAGGTCCGTCTAGTCAAGGCTATGGTTTTTCCAGTGGTCATGTATGGATGTGAGAGTTGGACTGTGAAGAAGGCTGAGCACCGAAGAATTGATGCTTCTGAATCGTGGTATTGGAGAAGACTCTTAAGAGGCCCTTGGACTGCAGGGAGATCCAACCAGTCTATTCTGAAGGAGATCAGCCCTGGGATTTCTTTGGAAGGAATGATGCTAAAGCTGAAGCTCCAGTACTTCGGCCACCTCATGCAAAGAGTTGACTCATTGGAAAAGACTCTGATCCTGAGAGGGATTGGGGGCAGGAGGAGAAGGGGACGACTGAGGATAAGATGGCTGGATGGCATCACAGACTCAATGGACGTGAGTCTGAGTGAATTCCGGGAGTTGGTGATGGACATGGAGGCCTGGCATGCTGCGATTCATGGGGTCGCAAAGAGTCAGACACGACTGAGTGACTGAACTGAACTGAACTGAACTATGACTCAGCAGAGAAACTGGCATCATCAGCAGGTACTAACTGTGTGTATCACAACAAAGTGTGAAATTCTTAAAGAGATGGGAAAGACTGACCACCTTACCTGCCTCCTGAGAAACCTATATGCAGGTCAGGAAGCAACAGTTAGTTAGAACCAGACATGGAACAACAGACTGGTTCCAAACTGGGAAAGGAGTACATCAATGCTGTATAATGCCACCGTGCTTATTTAAATTATATATAGAGTACATTATGAGGAAGGCTGGACTGGATGAAACACAAGGTAAAATCAAGTTTGTTGGGACAAATATCAATAACCTCATATATGCAGATAACACGACCCTTATGGTAGAAAGTAAAGAGGAACTAAGGAGCCTCTTGAGGAAAGTGAAAGAGGAGAGTGAAAACGCTGGCTTAAAACTCAACATTCAGAAAACTAAGATCATGGCATCCTGTGCCATCCAGTACCAGTTCCAGTTCAGTTGCTCAGTTGTGTCTGACTCTTTGTGATTCCATGAA
Organism: Aepyceros melampus; assembly: GCA_006408695.1. Lineage (NCBI taxonomy): Eukaryota > Metazoa > Chordata > Mammalia > Artiodactyla > Bovidae > Aepyceros > Aepyceros melampus. The sequence continues at coordinate 82,400 of SJXQ01002478.1, forward strand.
CCACAGCACACCAGGCCTCCCTGTTCATCACCAACTCCTGGAGTTCACCCAAACCCACCTCCATCGAGTTGGTGATGTGATCCATTCATCTCATCCTCTGTCATCCCTTTTTCCTTTTGCCCTCAATCTTTCCCAGTATCAGGGTCTTTTCAAATGAGTCAGCTCTTTGAATCAACTGGCCAAAGTATTGGAGTTTTAGCTTCAACATCAGTCTTTCCAGTGAACACCCAGGACTGATTTCCCTAAAGGAAATGGATTGGTTGGATCTCCTTAGAGTCCAAGGGACTCTCAAGAGCCTTCTCCAGCACCACAGTTCAAAAGCATCAATTCTTTGGCGCTCAGCTTTCTTTATAGTCCAATTTTCACATCCATACATGACTACTGGAAAAACCATACCTTGACTAGGTGGATCCTTGTTGACAAAGTAATGTCTCTGCTTTTTAATATGCTGTCTAGGTTGGTCATAAGTTTCCTTCCAAGGAGCAAGTGTCTTTTAATTTCATGGCTTTCAATCACCATCTGCAGTGATTTTGGAGCTCAAAAAATAGATAGAGTCAGCCACTGTTTCCACTGTTTCCCCATCTATCTGCCATGAAGTAATGGGACCGAATGCCATGATCTTCGTTTTCTGAATGTTGAGCTTTAAGCCAACTTTTTCACTCTCCTCTCTCACTTTCATCAAGAGGCTTTTTAGTTCTTCTCAACTTTCTGCCGTAAGGACGGTGTCATTTGCATATCTTAGGTTATTGATATTTCTCCCAGAAACCTTGATTCCAGCTTGTGATTCCTCCATCTCAGCGTTTCTCATGATGTACTCTGCACATAAGTTAAATAAGCAGGGTGACAATATACAGCCTTGACGTACTCCTTTTCCTATTTGGAACCAGTCTGTTGTTCCATGTCCAGTTCTAACTGTTGCCTCCTGACCTGCATACAGATTTCTCAAGAGACAGGTCAGGTGGTCTGGTATTCCCACCTCTTTTAGAATTTTCCACAGTTTATTGTGAGCCACACAATCAAAGGCTCTGGCATAGTCAATAAAGTAGAAATAGATGTTGTTCTGGAACTCTCTTGCTTTTTTGATGATACAGCAGATGTTGGCAATTTGATCTCTGGTTCCTCTGCCTTTTCTAAAATCAGCTTGAACATCTGGAAGTTCACGGTTCACATACTGCTGAAGTCTGGCTTGGAGAATTTTGAGCATTACTTTACTAGCCTGTGAGATGAGTGCAATTGTGTGGTAGTTTGAGCATTCTTTATCATTGCCTTTCTTTGGGATTGGAATGAAAATTGACCTTTTCCAGTTCTATGGCCAGTGCTGCTATCACTTCATGGCAAATAGATGTGGAAACAATATAAACAGCAATAGATGTTATTTTCTTGGGTTCCCAAATCATTACAGATTGTGACTTCAGCCATGAAATTAAAAGATGCTTGCTCCTTGGAAGAAAAGCTATGATCAATCTAGTGGTGGTTTAGTCACTAAGTTGTGACCAACCTAGACAGCATATAAAAAGCAAAGACATTACTTTGCTGTCAAAGGTCCATCTAGTCAAAACTGTGGTTTTTCCAGTAGTCATGTGTACATGTGAGAGTTGGACCACAAAGAAAGTGAGTGCCCAAGAACTGCTGCTTTATTACTGTGGTGTTGGAGAAGATTATTGAGAGTCCCTTGGACTGCAAGGAGATCAAACCAGTCAACACTAAATGAGATCAGTCCTGAATATTCATTGGAAGGACTGATGATCAAGCTAAAACTCCAATACTTTAGCCACCTGATGCAAAGAACTGACTCATTGGGAAAGAACCTGATGCTGGGAAAGATTGAAGGTGGGAGGAGAAGGGGGTAACAGAGGATAAGATATCTGGATGGCATCACTGACTCGACAGACATGAGTTTGAGCAAGGCCCAGGAATTGGTAATGGATAGGGAAGCCTGTTCTGCTGCAGTTCATGAGGTTTGCAAAGAGTCAGATGTGACTGAGCTACAGAAGTGCTGAATATTAAATTCATATGAAAGAAGGCAAATAATTCAAACCAGAGATAGTAAGTGGATTAATGCCTTGTCTTACCATGTGTGAAAAATAAAGCTTGAATCTAGATTCCTAATATCCTACTAACCCATGTTTTATAGAATTGTTTTCATTTCTCATAGTAACTCCCACTTGGCCTGAATAGCAGTGTTGGTTTCTGTTAATTTGAATTTTCATGCTTGGATGATAGTATTAATGTTTTATGCCAGTGTAAATGTTAAGGCTCCAATCAAAAGGTCTAAATATATTAATGTTCTGCCTCTGTGCATAGGTATAAGAAGATAAAATGAATTATGCTGTCTGAAACATTATTTTTGTACAAACTAATATATTTTCATTTAAAAACTTGGAATAAAGAAGTTTTTTAAAGTTTCTTTCCTCTTTTGAAGACAGAGTAAAATATTTTATCAATAATATTAAAATAATAGTCAGCCTTAGATTTTTAATCTTGACCTTTCCAGAGATAAAATATTAATATATGCAATAAAGATATATGTAATTTTCAATGTTATTAATTATAGATCATCTTTCCTATTTTTGCCCTTAATCAGTCTAATATTGCAATTTTTTACATCTCCAGAGAATGTTAATTTATAAAAATGTATCATTTTCTGCAAAAAAAAAAAAAATGTAAATCAAAACAGTTACCTGACAAGTTATTGTCTGCTTTGCTACCATTCTTTTCGACTGTCCTCAAACAATTAGCAACATCGGATGCTATGCTACCTCCTCTTTATCACCATCCATTCTCTTTTTAACTGTTTGCATCATGATTGTCCTTAGTCACTCTACTGAGATGTCTCTGAGAAGTACTGCCAAACTTTCAGTTTCCTTGATGGTTATGCCTCTAGGTGACCATATTTCTATGAGTATTTATAACTCCCTCTTGGCTGAACCACAAGTTCTTTCAAAGATTCACATTTGCAGGAATTAGATGCACATCTAATTCCACTTCATGACTCATGCTGGTGAACCTGAGAATATCTTAAACTCTCATCTAATTATGCATATTACAAAAGACACTACCTATAAAACATGGAAGGGTTATATAGAAAAGTAGTATTCCCAGAACTGAAGAAATATATATGTATATATATATTTAAAGCTGTGCAGTCGAAAACCTAATTTATGTTTCCTGCTGCTGTTAAGTTGCTCCAGTTGTGTCTGACTCTATGCGACCCCATAGATGGAGCCCACCAGGTTCCACCGTCCCTGGGATTCTCCAGGCAAAAACACTTCAGTGGGTTGCCATTTCCTTCTCCAATGCGTGAAAGTGAAAAGTGAAAGCGAAGTCGCTCAGTTTTGTCAGACTCTTCACGACCCCATGGACCACAGCTCACCAGGCTCCTCCATCCATGGGATTCTCCAGGCAAGAGTACTGGAGTGGGGTGCCATAGCCTTCTCCTTTGTGTTTCCTATGCAGCAACAACAACAGAAAAAGCAGTATTGATTTTTTAAAGCCCTTAAACAAACAGTGAGGGGAGGGGGGTATTATTGTTCCCATTGTTGCCTCTATTCATTATGTAGAAACACTCAATCACCAATTGGGAAATGAAGAAGAAATATAAATGAATGGAATTATAATCTCATGATGATATTCTACTAATACTCATAGAAACTATAAAAGTTTTCTTACAGACCTATTAGGATATTTCGACATTGATGGCTATTTAGCATAAGTTTTCCTTTGAGAATCACTTTTCAATGTGTTCCAAATTGTGTTGTAATATGGTAAAATTTTTGTTGTCACGGTGATTAGGAGACACTAACGACACTTAACAGAGAATGATCTGAGTACAATAGCCCTACATAATGAAGAATATTCTTACATCCCATACAACATTCCAACATCACACGATATTTTCTTAAGCTAAAACTCTGTCTTATAATTCACTGAACCTTAAATCTAACCATTGTAAACACAAACACAATACTTTTTCTGTGATTTGTATACACTAAATTTACTGGGAATGCAAAAACTATGTAAATCTAGAAAGGAGTAGGCACATTTGGTTTGAAACTTTTTAAAAAATTATTTATAAATTCAGAAGATAAGACCTAATAAAATAATACTTGTGTGTTTGAATCATTACAAATTTGTCTCTATCAGTTTGCACTTGTAGCTGTCAGAAATTCAGTGCACAACTGGCTCTTTTTTATCTTGTAGTACGGTCATATTTATGTATTGACATATTAAAATATGTACTATCTTTGCATTTCTTTCATTTCTCTGTCACACTTTTAGGGCATTGTATTGATTTTTAAAAGTACATGTTTTGAGGTAGATTTTATTATCCATTATTTTTATTGCAGATATTTTAAAAACTCATTTTACGTGTTATTAAAAGATTGTTGAATTTGATAAAGTTGACAATCAAAGACATAGCAGAACTTTCTGATATAATAGAATATCAGTACATTTCTTATTCACAATTTTTCACATGGCAAGCTGACAGAATAGGGTAATTTGGGACATGTTTAATACTGTTTTTCATGTCATAAGAAGAACAATGTGGCAGTGTCTTATTACTTCTGCCTTCATTTTATATTCAGCTGTAAGACACTGCAGTGATCTTATAACAGAAATGAAACTTTAAGAAGACCAGAGAATGACATGGGTTAGAAAGAGTGTAAGGGTTGTAACATAGCATCATAAACAGAATTGGCACAGAGATGGTCCTACTGATAATAAAATTGAAGAAAAAGAAGAAAACCAAGTCCCTCTTCAAAAAAACTGATGGTTCTGAAACAAACAAGCAAGCTCAAAAGACCCAAAATGTTCAGAAGAAGGAGAAAAGGATATAATATATTGAAGTGAAATTTATAAAAGTAGGAAAAAAAGTTTATAAGGGATTTATTTGTGACATAGTGCTCAGAATTCATGTGTGTGCTATGTGCTAAGCCATTTCAGTCATGTCTGACCCTATGGACTGTAGCCTGCCAGGATCCTCTGTCTGGAATTCTTCAGGCAAGAACACTAGAGTGGGTTGCCATGCCCTTCTCCAAGGGAACTTCCCTATCAGGGGTAGAACTGGAGTCTCTTAATGTCTTGCCAGGTGGATTTTTTACCACTAGGGCCACCTGTATTTCTTTCTGTAGAAGACACTTGTGGCTTTCTTACAGTGAAAGTGAAAGTCGCTCAGTCCTGTCCAACTCTTTGAGACCCTGTGGACTACATACACCATGGAATTCTCCAGGCCAGAATACTGGAGTGGGTAGTCTTCTCCAGGAGATTTCCCAACCCAGGGATTGAATCTAGGTTTCCCGCATTTCAGTCCGATTCTTTACCAGCTGAGCCACATTGTGGCTTTCTTAAAGTAGCTGCAATATCACATGGGGCAATATATACACATGGTTTAACAATATTGAGGGCTTCCCTGGTGTCTCAGCTGGTCAAGAATCTGCCTGCAATGTGGAAGACCTGGGTTTGATCCCTGGGTTAGGAAGATCCCCCCGAGAAGGAAAAGTTACTCATTCCAGTATCCTGGCCTGGAGAATCCCATGGACTGTGTAGTCCATGGGGTTGCAAAGAGTTGAACAGGACTGAGCGACTTTCACTTTCACTAACAATACTGAAACTAGAATGCAACAACTTTGCAAGAAATCTAACCATCCTATTTATTATTATGATTTATTATTCACTGAGCACCGATTCAATGATTCTTAGAGCAAATAAATAAGTTTTTATCTATTTCAGATATTTTTACATATAAATAAATGGAAGAATGGAATTATCTTGAGGCTGTTATTATAAAATTCATCTTTTTTTTTCCCCTCTAGAAATTTGTCACAGAAAAAAGGAGACTTAAACCTCTAAAGAATAAATCATTAAACCAGAAAGTAAAGAAAATAACAAAGTGAATAGGAAGAATTTAGGGGAAAAAACACATAAATTCCAAAGTTTCTTTTTTTAATTAATTTATTATTATTATTATTATTTTTTACTTTGCAATATTGTATTGGTTTTGCCGCACATCAACATGAATCCGCCATGGGTGTACACATGTTCCCAA
>SJXQ01002478.1:88744-114914 GCA_006408695.1 Aepyceros melampus
CCATCCCTCCGGATCATCCCAGTGCACCAGCCCCAAGCAACCTCCAATTTGAACATGTATTCTTAAGAGTAGATTATTACAGCTATCAAAGAAGTTGAGTTCTTTCCTTCATACTTTTGTATTTTTTTTTCCCTTAAATGACCTTCTAGTGCTATCTGAATGCACATTTATATCCTTTTTTTGACTTCTTTGGAATCCAAATTAAAAAAATTTTAATAGTAACTAATCTTCATTTTCTACATAATCTTTGCATATTCTGCTTTAAATTATCTGCAATTCGTATTGCATACTCATGTAAACATAAACGCTTGCATACTTAAATAGAAAGTCCATTCAATTTAATATAAACTATCACCTGAGAATTATTAGGCATATATATTCATGAAATACACATTGTAGCAACATTATTGAATCAGTATATGGATAATTTTTAAATATCAAAAATGCCTCTGCTTTATAACAAAAATGTAAATAATTCAACGAGAGCTTGTCAACTGGAAGGGAGAGTGATAAATGCTCTTCAGACATTTTTCCATTGATTGCTCAAAGCAATGTTGAGTAATATTTATTTTTGCCACTTAATGGGTGAGGAAACAGGCACAGGTGATCAGGATGTTTCTTATAGTCGTAGAAGAAGTATTAATCAGGCTTCAGAATCGCAGTTCCAACCATGCTGTTTGTCTTTGTTTCCTACTTCCTTCCCAGAAATTATTTTTTAAATTTACTTCTTAATGATTTCCTTTAGGTACAGAAAGCACAAAATGTTAATGTAACAAAACTCATATTCATATTGTCGTACTCTAGAATTAGCCATTAACTATTTGTATTGGCTTTTACTCTAAGGAAATGATATATTAGGAAAGAATCATCACCCTATATCTTCTTTGTCCCTATCCAGAGGTAATCACTATTAGGCACTACTTCACATCAATTTAGGGGCTTCCCTGGTGGCTCAGAGGTTAAACCGTCTGCCTCCAATGCGGGAGACCTGGGTTCAATCCCTGGGTCGGGAAGATCCCCTGGAGAAGGAATGGCAATCCACTCCAGTATTCTTGCCTGGAGAATCCCATGGACGGAGAAGCCTAGTAGGTTACAGTCCATGGGGTCGCAAAGAGTCGGACACGACTGAGCAACTTCACCTTCACCTTCACATCAATTTAATTAATTCACATATATGCTACAAATATATCTACTCCGTTTTTTTTTTTTCCTGAAGTCATTACTGTGTGTGACACTAGTCTGTTGTTAATTCTTCTCATGGCCATTCTTTATTTTCTTAAATTTTGAAGAGAATATCTTACAGAAACTGAAGAGCTCTCAGGAAATGTGACGAGAAGCAGAGAAATGCCACACTAGATAATATAATTTCCAGATCCTTCAAACTAATGGTGGTCTCTGGAGAGAATGGAAAGGCAACTAACTATTCATTGGAACAAGGTAAATTCTATGCATTTTCCTGGAATTCTCCATTCCAAAATGTTCAATATACCTCTTCTTAGAAAGGTGTGAATGCGTAGAACATGAAAGCCATAACTAAGTGTACAAATCAAACACACACCAAGTTGTTTATTCCAAATATTTTCTCAAAAATGTCAAAGATAAGACTATAATGAAAATTTTATAAAGTCTAATAGTTTAACGTCTCTTTTCCATCATCTAATAGAGGCTCCACATTTACTTTCAGAAAGGATTAAAACCTTAGGGACTATATATGGATGTAAATGGCATGGCGGTTCAAAATTATACTGTTTCTGTTTAATATTTTTCCCATTTAATCACAGCATACATTCTCCATTATTTAGTGCTTACTAATTAGAGTTCCATAAGCAAACTTTCCATAGCCAAGAGCCTTTGTCTTCCTTGTTTCTGAATCTCTAAAAAAATGTCTTCTCACAACAGTCTATAAATGATAGTACTACTTCTACTTACAGAACTGCTTAAATGATGGCTCCGTTACCTTTCACAATATGTTTTAAATAAGGGAGGCTGAATAGTGCTCAGGACTAAAATATTCGATCTTCTATGAAAATTTGGCTATCTTCTGGGAAATTTTACATAGCCATTTCCACAAATGAGAAACCCTCTGTACTTGGACAAACGCAAAATATAAGCCTTGGAAAAGGCTTTGGGGACTTAGTGCTTATTGATATAAAAAAGATGTAAAGGACAGAGCAAAAGGATATCAATTTCATTTGAAGAGGCCCCAATTGTAATTCTACATGTACATAGTAATTATAACACATGTGCAATGATATAATACTATAGACCATTCTGTGGTAGATCAACATATTTCTTGATCCATGTACTGAAATTCTGTAACAACTTCAGGCCTCATTTTTCTTGTACTACAAGTGGGATTAATACAACTTGCCATCTCCCTCATAAGGAATATTATGAGGATTCATGAGATTATTAAATGAGGATGCTTCAAGTGTTTAATTTACTCCCTGCCAAGAACTCAGACTCCCATTCACCCTTGCAGGGCAGTAGTGCATTTTGGGTGCAGAAAGAGTTAATACTCTTGCTTAATTTTTTCCACCTATCTGAAATCCTGTGCTTGTGTGTGGTATGTAAATAGGAGTATTTATAATGCATTAGGAGATCCTCAAGGTAAGAGTCAAAACTGTACTTTAAGTAAATTAAGGAGATCTTTATTTTTCTAGAAATCTTTTTTAACAGCAGCTGTAAAATCATCAGAATGGCTCCATATTACTTTGTCTTACGCTAAGGACTTTCCTGGTGGCTCAGAGGTTAAAGCGTCTGCCTTCAATGTGGGAGACCCAGGTTCAATCCCTGGGTCGGGAAGATCCCCTGGAGAAGGAAATGGCAACCCACTCCAGTATTCTTGCTTGGAGAATCTCATGGACTGAGGAGCCTAGTGGGCTGCAGTCCTTGGGGTCACAAAGAGTCGGACACGACTGAGTGACGTTATACTTACTTACTTACTATGGATGAGAAAATGTATTTTTAAAGATTCATGGGTATAAAAATTAATATATAAGTACATAGACCATCAGGAGTATCATTAAAAAGGCCAAGTTATACCTGAACAGATTTGTGTCATTTTTTGTTATCAAGTCATTTGATTAGTATCTTTCTAAAGCAAGCTCTTTAATAGCTAACAATTATAAAGGTATTTTTGATGCATTATTTAAAACCAATGTCAAATCTAAAGCTAAGGGATGACATAGTCTTTTTATAATCTTTTAAAGTAAATTCTCACTCTGATATATTAAACATCTTGAAAACATACAAGCTTGTAGAGATGTTCTGAGATGTTCAAAAGTGATAATTATGAATGTTTAATGAAGACTGCTTTATTGAACACATATCTGTCACAATTCTAGGAACTTTAACTTGATGGTGAATGGCTGCATGGCAGTCAGGCAAGATGAGCATGGTCCTTAGAATGGCCTATACTGGAAAAACAGATGAGTGATGCCAATGGCTGACGCGACTATGCCAATGCCTATGCCTATGGCAGAGTCCCATAGGACTTAGATACTCACGTTCTTATCACAATGCTTACCACTTTTCCCAGAAAGGCCTAAATAAACAAATAAGCAAAAATTAAACCTGTCTCAAACAGGAGCGTTTTTCATAATCTTGGGCAATAACCAATTTTCTCAAGAGAAAGGAAAAATTCTTTGTGTTTGGTTTTGATAACAGAAATCTTTAAAAGAAAAAGAGCAAGAAAAGAAATCAATTTTGGCAAAAGACTTAAAGCACAGAGAGATAAAATGAAGAATAGAAGAAAAATGTTCTATTTATATTCACAAAAATAAAAATATTTTACAAAAGTGTACCACAAATTTGACATTAATTATGCGATTTATAGTGTGACCATCATCTTCCAACTAAGCAAGTATTCCATAAAATCATTTCACCTACACTGTTAGGGGCTCTGTAGAATATTTGGGACAGATAATAATAGGTGAAAATGTATAGACATGTATAGTCAAAGAAATGAAAAAAATTTTAATTTTGTATGACTAACTTATTAGATTGTATGCATTAATAGAAAGATACCTTTTAGGACCCCTGGATTCTAGTACAATTTTACTAAAACTGTAAAAGTGTAGTTAAAGCTCATGATTCTGCTTTTGTAAATCTCCCCTCTAAACAAGGAAAATAGACTAATTTTCAGCAAAAAAAGGAAGAAAAGAGAAAAACTGCTATATATGCAAAGATGTTTGATATTCTTGCTATAAATGTCTTTGTATTTCATTTTGAATATTTATAAAAAGAACACTTGATTAATTGTGTATATTTCATTTACCATTTTTAACACTTCTTTTACTTTCTTCATTCAATATTTTGCATAGTTGATCAGCAAATAGATTTTATGGTAACACCACATGGTCTAGTGTTTTTGTCTCTATTATAATGTAATGATATTGTGAACAGAAATATACTAATATTTCTTTACCTATTGCTTTATATAGATGCTGTCAGTGATTCATAGTTGAATACAATGTAGTGCCATTTTATGAGGAAAGTTAAAGAGGGAAAAAAAAAACAAAAACAGGATTCATATTCAAAAAGAAAAGAACTCCCAAGAATCATATCAAGGATCTTTCCTTACCATTTTCCCATATCCCAGCTAAAGTCCAGACCCTTTCCACAGGCAATCATATCAACTCCATGACCACAGTCTATTATGCTTTTTTAAAATTAAGTTTTAACTGGAGTAGAGTTGATTTACAATGTGGTGTTAGTTTCTGCTATACAGCAAAGTTAGGCAGTTATACACATACATGTATTTACTCTTGTTTTAGATTCTTTTCTCATATAGGTCATTAGGAAGTAATGAGTACAGTTCCCTGAACTATTAAGTAGATTCTTATTAGTTATTTATTTTATACATAGTAGTATGTATATATCAATCCAAATCTTTCAGTTTATACCACAAGTTTGTTTTTTACATCTGTGACTCAACTTCTGCTTTATAAATAGTTTCTCTTGCACCATTTCTTTACATTCCATATACAAGGGATATCATATGATATTTGTCTTTATCTGACTTATTTCAGTCAGGATGACAATTTCTATGTTCATCCATGTCACTGCAAATGACATCTTTCATTCTTTTTTATGACTGAGTAGGGGCTTCCCTGGTGGCTCAGAGGTTAAAGCATCTGCCTCCAATGCGGGAGACCCAGGTTCAATCCCTGGGTCGGGAAGGTCCCCTGGAGAAGGAAATGGCAATCCACTCCAGTATTCTTGCCTGGAGAATCCCATGGACGGAGAAGCCTAGTAGGTTACAGTCCATGGGGTCGCAAAGAGTCGGACACGACTGAGCGACTTCACCTTCACCTTCAATATTCTATTGGGTGTATGTACCACATCTGTTTCCATTCCTCTATCAATAGATATTTAAATTACATCTATGTCCTGGTTATTGTATATAGTAATGAAATGAATCCTGGGGTACATTTTTCCTTTTGAATTATGATTTTCTATGGATATATATCCAAGAGTGGCATTGTTGGATTACATAGTAGCTTTATTTTTAGTTTTATAAGGAACCTCCATACCGTTCTCCATAGTGGTTGTGACAATTTACATCCCAAGGAACAGTGTGGGAAGGCTTCCTTTTCTCCAAACTCTCCCTGGCATTCATTATTTATAGATTTTTGATGATAGCTGTTCTAACACATGTGAAGTGATAACTCACATGTTATGATGTGTATTTCCCTAATAATTAGTGCTGTGAGCATCTTTTCATGTGCCTCTTGGCCATTTGCATATCTTCTTTGGAGAAATGTCTATTTAGATCTCCCATTCATTTTTTATTAGATCCTTTTTTTTACTATCGAGCTGAATGAACTGCATATTTTGGAGATTAATCCCTTATTGACCACTTCTTGCAAATATTTTCTCCCATTCTGTGAGTTTTATTTTCATTCCATTGATGATTTCCAAGAATAAAATACCTAGGAATAAACCTACCTAAAGAGGCAAAAGACTTTTACCCAGAAAATTATAATATGCTGATGAAATAAATCAAAGATGATGCAAACAGATGAGATATACCATGTTCTTGGGTTGTAAGAATCTTTATTGTTAATAATGTCTATACTGCCCAAAGAAATATATAAATTCAATTGAATCCCTATCAAGTTACCAATAGCAGTTTTCAGGAATTAGAACAAACAATTTTTCAATTTTTATGGAGACACAAAAGACTCTGAATAGCCAAGGGAATTTTGAGAAAGAAAAATGAAGCTGGAAGAGTCAGGTTCCCTGATTTCAGATTATATTATGATGCTACAATAATCAAAAAAGTATGGTGTTGGCACAAAAACAGAAATATAGATCAATGGAACAGTACAGAAAGTCCATAGATAAGCCCATGCACCTTTGTCTACCTACTCTATATCAAAGGAGATAAGAATATAGAGTGGAGAAAAGTCTCTTCAACAAGTGGTGCTGAGAAAATTGGACAGCTACATGTAAAGTGTGTTCTAACAACTGTACACAAAAATAAACTCAAATGAGCCAAGGACCTAAATGGAAGGCTAGAATGGTGTAAAACTCTTAGAGAAAAACAGGGGCAGGATACTCTCTGCCATAAATTACAACAAGATCTTTGATTCATTTCCAAGCATAATAAAAGTAAAGATACAAATAAACAAAAGGGGCCTAATTAAACTTAAAGTATTTTTCAGTCTAATTTATACTCAAATAGTAAATGATTATTTGATTAGTGCCTGTCTTCTTTATTAGACTGAGGCGAAGGTCTTTTTTTGTCCTTTTGTTCTAACTCCAGGAATTTACCCAATCAGCAAGTACACTATACGCACTGAACATTTATTAAAAATTTTTAAAGTGAAACTGGTATTCAGCAAAACTTAATTTAATGTCATAAAGTAAAAGTGACTATTAGACACTCAGTCATGTCCGACTCTTTGCTACTCCATGGATTGTAGCCCGCCAGGCTCCTCTGTCCATGGAATTCTCCAGGCAGGAATACTGAAGTGAGTAGCTATTCCCTTATCCAGGGGATCAAACCTGGGTCTCCCACATTGCAGGAAGAAGCTTTACTGTTTGAGCCACCAAGAAGCCCCTAACTATACAATGTGCCAAACAAAAGCAGCATCTAGATATAAATTACTCTACCTTTTCTTTCTTTTTGATACTAATCTATGAGTTGAAATTTTCTTATTGAACGTAGTTCACTCATTGTTCTCTGCCCACTATTTTTATTAAATCAAACTTATGCTACCCAACACATTTGTATGCCCAGATTTTTCTGTAGTCTAGGAAATGAAATTGGAAAGAGTGCTTATTCTATATCCCTGTATATGTAGTTATTGTTCCAAAATATATTGATAATATCAATGCTATACTAGCAAGATTTAGCCTCTTATGTGTGTTCAGTTACTTACTGTGTCTAACTCTTAGAGACCCCATGGACTGTAGCCCATCAGGCTCCTCTGGAAAATTTTATGGAATTTCCATGCAAGAATACTGAAGTAGGTTGCCATTTCCCACTCTAGGGGATCTTCCCAACCCAGGGATCAAACCTGAATCTTTTGCATCTCCTACATTGACAGGTGGATTCTTTACCACTGTATCAACCAGGAAGCCTGGTTTAATCCCATAGTTATACATATTTATTTCTCTATACTTGAAATGCAAAAAATAATAAAAATAAGCATGATGACTCAAGACAATGCTCATTATAACCATGGAATTGTGTTTGTAGATTGTGTATTAGTCAAGATATATTTTGTCTGAATTTCATTTCTAGCTCCTCTGTGCAGGATTCATTCCTAGAAATGGCAACCGTGGCCAGTGGCAGGCAGCTCCAGATTTACATGGGCTTTTATTGGGAGCATTCTGAAATGAAGAGAGTCCTTACCTTGGGTACACCCAGCTAATGTCTTGGAGATGACTCTTTGACTGCTTTTTTGTGGTCAAGTGAGGTCAGATATTCAGCTCCTTGGAAGAAAACAAAGGCCCATGGGATTGGAAAAAAGCTGTTCCCAGAAAGCTAAAGAAAGGTTGCCTGAAGATTAAAGAAAGAAAGAAATGTCTTCTTCCAGTGACATGTTCTTTTTCTTAAGAAAAAGATTATTAATAAAGTTTTTGTCTTTTTTGTACACTTTCATCAGAGGATTAAGATATAATAAATATATGTAAGGACAGAATCTCTATCTTACATGACTTTAATTTCATAATAAAAAGCAATTGTCCTCCAGCATGTCTTAAGACAGTCTGGGAAGGAGTTAGGAAGAGCCAACTGTGTAAAATTACCATGCCATCGTTTGGTTCATTTCAAGAGTTTATTTCAAAAAGAAGAGAATATTTATTTGATGCAAAATGCTTGCCTTAAAAGCAAGTGGCATTTCACTTAAATAACCTCCATTCAGTCGATTGGAGCTTTTGTTGAGAGGGTCAGTGGTAGAGAAAAGCAGAGAAGTTAGAACAGCTCAAATAATTTCTTCACACAGAGTATGTGGTGTAGCTGATATTGGCCCCTGTTGATCTCATAAAATGAGATGCACATTGGAAGTCTAAATCAATGTAAGATCGTCAATGGGCTCTAGAATGCAATACTGATGAATAGGAATTCAATGAATTTCTTCCTAAAAAGCAGAAGTTTTTCTTCTTAAATTCCAGTTTCTTGACTCCCAAAAGTAGGTAAGATTGCCTTTCAAAATAGCAAATTAGGCACACTCACACAGACTTATATAGATAGATAGATGTAAATATATAAAACACACACACACACACACACGTGCTAAGTCGCTTCAGTCATATCCAACTCTGTGCAACCTTATGGACTGTAGCCTGCCAAGTTCCTCTGTCCATGGGATTCTCCAGGCAAGAATACTGGAGTGGGTTGCCATGCCCTCCTCCAGGGGTATTCCAGACCCAGGGAATGAACCTGCATCATCTTCTACATTTCAGGCAGAGTCTTAACCATTGAGTTAATACATATGGTTATTTTCTGTTTCAGAATAAGCCACTATCTCCATGCTTTACAAGCAATATATTCTTTCTACTCAATATCTCCAGTAAAAATGATAAAAATAATTGAAAATTTATATCCTAAAATATATATTTCACTGTATTTCTTTCACATTGCACTATGAAATATGTTAGTATTAAAGATGTTCCTAGTAAGTCAAAGAGTAATTATATGAAAATATGTCACATAATATTTAACAAATGCCTGACTTTAGTGTCCTATTACTAAGAGAAGTAGAAGTGATCTGGTCTGTAGTACTTTACACCAGAAGCTAGACATCTTAGATTTTTTGTAAGTCTTTGGCTCTGCTGCTGATTATTAAACAGCACCAAAAGATTTCTGGATCATCTGTGACTCTTTTTATTCATCTTTAAGAAGAAGAAAAAAATTCTCCTTCTTCAAAGTGTTATAATGAAAATGGCTAAACATCTCAAGGCAGTGGTCAGAAGCTTAAATTACGACTTGTGGAAATATTAGAAATTAGGGGGGCAGGGCATTTTTGGAAGACAGGACCGATTTGCAGAAATTCACAAACTTGCGTGAGAAAACATGGTCTGGCAAATTTTGCTGAGCCAGGAAGTTACTGTTGGTCTACACAGAAAACCTGCAATCACGTGATGACGCAACAATGCATCCATGTTCTTTAGGTGGACCATGATCTCCTGGAACTGAATAGCTAAAGCAGGGACTTTCAGATCGCTTGTTCAGCAACAGCTCACGTGTTCCTTAAAATCTAAAGCCTCGTATTCACCTCTGACAATTCAAATTATTTGTCACATGTTGTTCCTGTAAGAAAATAGTTTGCGAGAGATGAAAAGGTAAACATTTTCCAATAGGTGTAATAAACTAGAGAATAAAAATAATGTAACTGTTCTAAGAGCAGGTAATCTAAAAGTATAATCAATGAAAGCAGCATGAAAGATTTGAGATTGTCTTCCTTCCTGCTCAGGACCCTTCAAAAATGAATCAGTTGCAATTATTTTTAGCCTTTACTTCACATGCTAATTAGTGGGAAGAGGCTAAAAATCTGATGTACACCCCAAACCCCAGGCCAACTAACAAATATTTCTGGGAGTGGAGCTCAGGTTTTCATGCTTTAAAACTGGTACAGAGGATTCTAATGTGCATCCAAATGTAAAGCCGCTGATCTAATACAACACACAGCTCCCAAGAGTAGAAATTTCTTTCTGACTACTGTAAGAAAAGTGGTAAACCATCTCTTCTTTTTCTTAAAAGAGTGGAATATAAAAATAACCACTCATAAAACTTGTAAAGATTAACAACTAAAGCAATGCTAGAATAGTGAAGTCACTGTCTTAAGTCCTCAAAATAAGCTTTTTCTCTCATGATTGACTTTTTTGTCTTCAGAAGTGTTACTTATTTTTTTTACGGACTTACCTGGCAACACGAATGCTCTGCCTGGCATTCACAGACCATATCCATCATTTACTCAACACAGTATAAGAGCACCTTGTAAATGTCACCATATTTGTGCATACCTGTAAAACACAGATATTGAGTGTCATATGCAGGCTTGGATGTGATAACGTGCATAATTTGCAGGGCCATGAGCAGGATGGAAATGCTGTAAGCCTTGTTCAGAAACATTAAAAACTGTAAGATGACAGTACCAGAACATTAAATCTGTAGGGTCCAAAGTGACTGCACAGATAACATACTCGTTAGAAAGGGGCCCTGCATATGAATTTTTTGTTTGTTTGTTTGTTTTTTTAGGAAACTTGGATGTGAAAGAAAGAATGAAAAGAAGCAGAGATGGATAGTTAAGCAGAGGAACAGAAAAAAACTTCAATACCTTCCACATTAATTTTTTCATTTTTCTACTAGCACTGGTCCACAAACTTGCTGGTGAGCCAAATCCAGCCCAGTCCTTGTTTTAGTACAAAGATTTATTGGAGCACAGTCAGGTTCCTTCATTAATGAATTCCTATGACTGCCTTTGTACCACTAAAGTGGAATTAATGGTTAATGATAGACCCTACAAGGTCTGCAAAGCCTAGTTTAAAATCACTTTACAGTTCTTTACAGAAAACTTTGATAACTCCAAGTAGTATCATGGAAAACCACTTCAGTATTCTTGCCTTGAGAACCCCATGAACAGTATGAAAAGGTAAAAAGATAGGACACAGAAAGATGAACTTCCCAGGTCAGTAGTTGCCCAATATGTTACTGGAGATAACAGAGAAATAACTCTGGAAAGAATGAAGAGACAGAGCCAAAGCAAAAACAACAGCCAGTTGTGGATGTGACTGAGATGGAAGTAAAGTCCAATGCTGTAAAGAGCAATGTTGCCTAGGAATCTAGAAGGTTAGGTCCATAAATCAAGGCAAATTGGACGTGGTCAAACAGGAGATGGCAAGAGTGAACATTGACATTTTAGGAATCAGTGAATTAAAACAGACTGGAATGGGTGAATTTAATTCAGATGACCATTATATCTGCTATTGTGGGCAAGAATCTCTCAGAAGAAATGGCGTAGCCCTCATAGTTGACAAAAGAGTCCAAAATGCAATATTTGGAGGCAATCTCAAAAATGACAGAATCATCTCTGTTCGTTTCCAAGGCAAGCCATTCAATATCAAAGTAATCCAAGTTTCTGCCCCAATCAATAATGCTGAAGAAGCTGAAATTGAATGGTTCTGTGAAGACCTACAAAACCTTTTAGAACTAACTCTCCCAAAAGATGTCGTTTTCATTATAGGGGGCAGGGATGTAAAAGTAGTAAGTCAAGAAATACCTGGAGTAATAGGCAAATTTGGCCTTGGAGTATAAAATGAACCAGAGAAAAGGCTAACAGAGTTTTTCCAAGAGAACAATATGGTCATAGAAAACACCATCTTCCAACAGTACAAGAGAAGACTCTACACATGGACACCACCAGATGGTCAGTACAAAAATCAGATTGATTATATTCTTCTCAGCAAAATATGGAAAAGCTCTATTCAGTCAGCAAAAACAAGACCGGAAGCTGACTGTGGCTCAGATCATGAACTCTTTATTGCCAAAATTGGACTTAATTTGAAGAAAGTAGGGGAAACTGCTAGACCATTCAGATATGACCTAAATCAAATCCCTTATGATTATAGAGTGGAAATAACAAATAGACTCAAATGACTAGATCTGATAGACAGAGTGCCTGAATAATGGGCCTCCTGAATAATGGGAGGTTCGTGACATTATACAGGAAGCAGCGACCAAGATCATCTCCAAGAAAAAGAAATGCAAAAAGGCAAAATGTTTGTATGGGGAGGCCAAACAAATAGCTGAGAAAGGAAAGAAGTGAAAGGCAATGGAGAAAAGGAAAGATATAAGCATCTGGATGCAGAGTTCTAAACAATAGCAAGGAGAGATAAGAAAGCCATTCTCAGTGAGCAGTGCAAAGAAATAGAGGAAAACAAACAATGGGAAAGACTAGAGATCTCTTCAAGAAAATTAGAGAATCCAAGGGAATATTTCATGCAAACATGGGCACAATAAAGAACAGAAATTGTGTAGACCTAAGAGTACATCATGAGAAACGTTGGACTGGAAGAAACACAAGGTAGAATTAAGACTGCTGGGAAAAATATCAATAACCTCAGATATGCAGATGACACCACCCTTATGGCAGAAAGTGAAGAGGAACTCAAAAGTCTCTTGATGAAAGTGAAAGTGGAGAGTGAAAACGTTGGCTTCAAGCTCAACATTCAGAAAACTAAGATCATGGCATCCGATCCCATCACTTCATGGCAAATAGATGGGGAAACAGTGGAAACAGTGGCAGATTTTATTTTCTTGAGCTCCAAAATCACTGCAGAGGGTAACTGCAGCCATGAAATTAAAAGACATTTGTCCTTGGAACAAAAGTTATTATTAACCCTGGCAGCATATTAAAAAGTGGAGACATTACTTTGCCAACAAAGATCTGTCTAGTCAAAGCTATGGTTTTTCCAGTGGTCATGTATGGATGTGAGAATTGAACAAGGAAGCTGAGCTCTGATGAATTGATGCTTTTGATCTGTGATGTTTTAGAAAACTCTTGAGAGTCCGTGGGACTGCAAGGAGATCCAATCAATCCATCCTAAAGGAAATCATTCCTGAATATTTATTGGAAGGACTTATGCCGAAGCTGAAACTCCAATACTTTGGCCACCTGATGTGAAGAACTGACTTATTTGAAAAGACCCTGGTGCTGAGAAAGATTGAAGGCAGGAGGAGAAGGGAACAACAGAAGATGAGATTGTTCAATGGCCTCACTGACTCTATGGACTTGAGTTTTAGTAATATCCAAGAATCGGTGATGGACAGGGAAGCCTGGATGCTGCAGTCCATGCGGTTGCAAAGAGTCAGAAGACACAACTGAGCAACTGAACTGAACTGAAGTAGTATTATAAACTAAACACTAATACAACTTGAAAAAAGTTAAATATGTTTTTCGTCACTTCTCTTCCTATTTTGAGGTAACTGGAACAATTCCTTCTTCATTATTTTAATACTAAAATATGAAGATGGATCCTAAGTGGATCTTCAAAATTTAGATTAGCAAATAATTATCATTAGTTTGTCTCATCCATCAATCCCTGTTATGTCATCAAAAGTTCTGATAAAAAATGCACAGTGTATCCAGAAGTACACATTTCAGAAGAATGAAATTTAACTAATTTATCTCAACAGTCCACAGTATCTCTGAATTATTTGTGGATGAAAACTCATTACATCCTTACTTACTGCATTTTTAGGTGCCATAGTACAGAGAGTGCCTATATACCTCTTCTGCAAACGCCACATTAGCCAGGCTATCAAAGGCCAACATTTAGACTCAGGTTTTGGAAAACTCATTTAAAATAACTGGGCAATTATATAAAGACTTATTCATAAAACAAAGCAAATCTTATTATGAGTCCCATGCTCAGAAATTGCCAACTTTAATTTTAATGACCTCCTGATTTCAGGAAAACAGAAGTAGAATAACTATGCACTGGGGAGGTAGCTAGAGAAGTATTTAGTTCTTCAGAAATACAATTTCACTTCAAGCATAAGCAATCAGGGATGAGTTGTGAGTTTAGAGCAAAACATGTAAAATTCACCTATTTTTTTTTTTTTTAATTATTCAAATCGAGGGAAAGTTCAAACAAAGGCAATTGGACTAATTCTTTTCTCTGCCAAGAGTTGAGATTTTAACACACATGTTATACTGGTCATTTAGAAAACATGCACAATGGCATTTCTATAGTTTTAAACTGTAAAACAGAAATAAAAAATAAATAACAACAGAGGGAGATAATAAAATTCTAGTATATTGCAAATAAGTTTAAATACTGTGTTCAGCTCTGATGTGGTGTGCTGTTTGGTCTGATGGACTGAACGTGACAAATGTTACTGGTAACGCACAGTCCATGCCCGCATATAGACACAAAATCCAATTTTGTGACAAACTTTTTCTTTCTTTCATTTTTGCTTTATTTTTAATTTCTATCTGTATAATTCTAAGAGATTCTGACTTCATTTCAAAGCATAGTAAAGAAGATTAACCAGGATCTTTTCATTACCTGGGTCCTATTATTTTGTGATGTTATTCAAAGATAACCCATTGTATTAATGACAAAATATGGTGCGGGTGCCTTGTAGTAGGTCTGAGAAAGTCACCAGTTTCTGACATTCCAAAACCCTTCTAACACTAGAAAATGAAAACAAAAATAACAAATGCATGATATTTCCCAATCCTACATCTTTCACTGTTTCCGTGTCTGTTATATCTTGAATTGACACTTTCACTAAGATTCTTCCCAGAATCATATCACAGCACGTTCGTCACTGCTTTCATGTGTAATTTCCCAACAAAACTTTGGACAAACCTACACTTTGAATCAGAGCTTTTCATCGAAGTGTAATATACAAAAGAAAAGCAAGCAAATGAGAGTCTTAAGCTCAATTAATTTTACAACTAGAACACTTTTATTTAATCAGCATCAAATAAAGTATCAGAAAATTCTAATACACCAGAAGCCCCTGATGCTTTATTTTATTTTATTAATTGATTTTTATTTTTTAGTTTGTTTTGCTTTACAATACTGTATTCGTTTTGCTATACATTGACATGAATCAGCCACAAGTGTACATGAACTCCCAATCCCAACCCCTACCTCCCCTTATGATATCATACATGTTACACTGCCACTCTGCCAACCCATCCCACCCTCTCCCTCTCCTACAGAGTCCAAAAGGCCGTTCTATACATCTGTGTCTCTTTTGCTGTCTTGCGTACAGGTTTATCATTACCATCATTCTAAATTCCATATATATATGTAAGTATACTGTATTGGTGTTTTTCTTTCTGGCTTACTTCACTCTGTATAATCGGCTCCAGCGTCATCCACCTCATCAGAACTGATTCAAATGTATTCTTTTTAATAGCTGAGTAATACTCCAAGAGGCACTAATATCATGAATTCTAACCTCAGAGAATGGGATCATACGGTATGAGATGCTGGATTCTCATGCTCAATATTACACTTGTGATATTATCACATGCATTTTTATTTTCCATAGAATTATCTTTATGCTATGCATCAGCATTCTTAGTCTTTATGAATTGCTTCATTATAATTCTGCATTTGTTCATTTTTATTGTCTTCTAGTTCAACTAACTATGTAAGAATGTCTACTTCTTGTAATCAACTATTCTTGGCATTATGAGAATAAAATTTTCTGTTAAAATATGTCTTTGTTTTAAAGAGTTTAATATTTAGTGGAAGGAACCAAACATAACTAACTCAAATGTCATACAGGATTATAGAAACTCTAAATAGAAATACAAGAAACATACTGCAAAAATATGAAAGTAAGATGTACATATTTTGTCTGAGGAAGCCAGAGAAAATTTCACCTATGAAGCTGTCTTGATGATTAAAAAGGGCTTAGTTAGCTAAGGATCACTGAGAGCATAGATGAACAAGGTCAGGTAAAACAAAACTGAAAAGAATCACCAGGAATAATTGGGATCTAATGTACCAGCTAATTCTGGAAATGTACCTTGAGGGCATTTTCCCCCATGCAGGAGTTATTCAGTTCCCCTTCCAGTTCCTTTTGGAAAGTAACCAGTTCTCCTTTTCCATGGCTAAGCTGATTTCTTGATTCTGCTTGGATTACACCCTAGCTGTCTTGATGATTAAAAAGGGCTTAGTTAGCTAAGGATCACTGAGAGCATAGATGAACAAGGTCAGGTAAAACAAAACTGAAAAGAATCACCAGGAATAATTGGGATCTAATGTACCAGCTAATTCTGGAAATGTACCTTGAGGGCATTTTCCCCCATGCAGGAGTTATTCAGTTCCCCTTCCAGTTCCTTTTGGAAAGTAACCAGTTCTCCTTTTCCATGGCTAAGCTGATTTCTTGATTCTGCTTGGATTACACCCTGTTCATTGCCTTTAATTCTGTCATTATTCCAAAGGGGATCACACAGAGGGAAATCAAGATGACAAAGTAGCAGGATGCTGAGCTCACCACCTCACAATAAACATGTCAAAAATACTCTACATGTTGAGCAATTCTCATTGGAAACAAACTGGAGGCTGGCAGAAAAGGGCTATGCAACAAAGGTTGTAAAGAAAGATCTATCGGAAATCAGGTAGGAAGGAAGAAGCAGCAAGCAGGTAGAAACCTTCATCCCTAGCCGGGGCTACAGAAAAGGAGATTGGAGATCACATAACTGAAGATCCTTCCTTGGGAGTAAGGATATGGTGTCATATATTTGACACCCCAACCCTGAGGTCTGACATTGAGGAGTCTCCTTCAGTTCAGTTCAGTCGCTCAGTAGTGCCCGACACTTTGCAACCCCATGGACTGCCACACGCCAGGTTTCCTTCTCCATCACCAACTCCCAGAGCTTGCTCAAACTCAGGTCCATCGAGTTGGTGATCCCATCCAATCATCTCATCCTCTGTCCTCCCCTTCTCCTCCTGCTTTCAGTCTTCACCAGCATTATGGTCTTTTCCAAAGATTCAATTATTTGCATCAGGTGGCCAAAGCATTGGAGTTTCAACTTCAGCATCAGTCCTTCCAATGAATATTCAGGAATGATTTCCTTTAAGATTGGTTGGTCTCCTTGCAGGCCAAGGGATTCTCAAGAGTTTTCTCCAACACCACAGTTCAAAGCATCAATTCTTTGCACTCAGCTTTCTTTATAGTCCAACGCTTACATCCATAGATGATTACTGGAAAAACCATATCTTTGACTAGACAGGCCTTTGTCAGCAAAGTAACATCTCTGATTTTTAATATGCTGTTTAGGTTGCTCATAGCTTTTCTTCCAAGGATCAAGTGTCTTTAATTTCATGACTGCAGTCACCATCTGCAGTGATTTTGGAAACCAAGAAAATAAAGTCTGTTACTATTTGTATTCTCTCTCCATCTATTTGCCATGGAGTGATGGGACCAGATGCCATGATCTTACATTTTGAATGTTGAGTTTTCAGCCAACTTTTTCACTCTCCTCTTTCACTTTCATCAAGAGGCTCTTTAGTTCTTCTTTGCTTTCTGCCATAAGGGTGGTATCATTGCATATCAGGTTATTGATATTTCTCCTGGCAATCTTGATTCCAGCTTGTGCTTCACCCAGACTGGCATTTTTCTTGATGTACTCTACACATGGAACCAGTCTGGTATTCCATGTCCAGTTCTAACTGTTGCTTCTTGACCTGCATACAGATTTCTTAGGAGGCAGGTATGGTGGTCTGATATTCCCATCTTTTGAAGAATTTTCCAGAGTTTATTTTGACCTACACAGTCAATGGCTTTGGCAACATCAATAAAACAGAATAGATGTTTTTGTTTTGTTTTGTTTTCTGGAATTCTGCTGCTTTTTCTATGATCCAACGGATGTTGGCAATTTGATCTCTGGTTCCTCTGCTTTTTCTAAATCCAGCTTGAACATCTGGAAGTTCAGTTCATGTACTGTTGAAGCCTGGCTTGGGGCATTTTGAGCATTACTTTCTTAGTGTGTGAGATGAGTGAAATTGTGTGGAGTTTGAACATTCTTTGGCATAGCCCTTCTTTGGGATTGGAATGAAAACTGACCTTTTCCAGTCCTGAGGTCACTGCTGAGTTTTCCAAATTTTCTGGCATATTGAGTGCAGCACTTTCACAGCATCATCTTTTAGGATTTGAAATAGCTCAACGGAATTCCATCACCTCCAATAGCTTTGTTCATCATGATGCTTCCTAAGGCCCACATGACTTTGCATTCCAAGATCTGTGGTTCTAAATAAGTGATCACACCATCATGCTTATCTGGGTCAGGAAAATATTTTCTGTATAGCTCTTTTGTGTATTTTTGCTACTTCTTCTTAATATCTTCTGCTTCTGTTAGGTCCATACCATTTCTGTCCTTTATTGTGCCCATCTTTGCAAGTAATATTCCCTTCAGTTCAATTCAGTCACTCAGTCATGTCTGACTCTTTGCGACCCCATGTCTCTAATTTTCTTGAAGACATTTCTAGTCTTTCCCATTCTATTTTTTCCCTCTATTTCTTTGCATTGAGGAGCCTCCTTAGCTGGTTCAAAAACCAGTGGGACTTATAAGAAATCTATAAGAGACTGAGACTTCAATCATAAAGGGTGTGCACACATGTTTCTGATCTTCTGGGATCAGTGTAGAGAAAGGAGACTGAAACTTCCTGGGGTTCTGGCCAGTTTCTTTTACCTCAGTCCTAACAGGGTACCTGTCCTAGGCCCTCTTATTCTAGGGCATAGCTGCCTTGGTAAGGGAGAATGAGCATGCTCAGAGAACAGAACCAACTTGGACCAGACCCTGCCTATGGACAGAGCAAAGACAGCCACTATGTACACAAATGTCATATACATGCGCGTATATAATCTACACAAAATATTATTACAAAATTGTATAGGTGTGTGTAGCAGCTTTATTGGAGAAGGAAATGGCAACCCACTACAGTATTCTTGCCTAGAGAATCCTATGGACACAGGAGCTTTGGGCTGCTGTCCATAGAGTTGCACAGAGTTGGACACGATTGAAGTGATTTAGCATGCATGCATACGTTGGAGAAGGAAATGGCAACCCTCTCCAGTATTCTTGCCTGGAGAATCCCAAGAACAGAGGAGCCTGGGGGGCTGCCGTCTATGGGGTCACACAGAGTCAGACATGTCTGAAGCGACTTAGCAACAGCAGCTTTACTGATGCAACTTATGTACAAAATATTGTACACATTTAATGTACACAATTTGATGAGTTTGGATGTATGTAGACATCTCTGATACTGTCATCAGAGGAAGTGGGAGGTTGTTGTTCAATGTGTATAAAATTTCAATTATGCTAGATGAATAAATTCTAAATATCTGTTGTACAACATAGTATGTACACCAGAAAATAACAGTCCCCACTTCAAAATTTGTTAAGAAGGTAGATCTCATGTTAAGTGGTCTTATTACATACACTCAAAAAATACCACATAAATTTTGTGCAATGGAATTTCACATCTGTAGTATATATTCCGGAGAAGGCAATGGCACCCTACTCCAGCACTCTTGCCAGGAAAATCTCATGGTCGGAGGAGCCTAGTAGGCTGCAGTCCATGGGGTCGCTAAGAGTCGGACACGACTGAGCGACTTCACGTTCACTTTTCACTTTCATACACTGGAGAAGGAAATGGCAACCCACTCCAGTGTTCTTGCCTGGAGAATCCCAGGGACAGAGGAGCCTGGTTGGCTGCCGTCTATGGGGTCGCACAGAGTCGGACACGACTGAAGCAACTTAGCAGCAGCAGCAAATATATATTCATTTTTGCATGTTTTAAATCACACTTTATTAGAAGCTCAATACATCCTTTAAAATGTTGATTTTAAAGTCATAATGAAAAGCCTGACTTGTTATCTAATCCCTTCTTTCATATGTATTGCAACAGTCCACATCTATCCTCTGTTATCTTAATTTTTACTTCTGTGAATAAACATTCATATTCTTACAATAAGCTGGGTTTTTTAAAATAATACTTTATTTGTAATCATACTAGCATTTGATTCCTGCTAAGCATGAAATTATTTTAGCCCCTGCCTTATGTCCTACAACCAGTATGGACACAGGTGCTCAAAATATATGAGTATTGTATGGTTGTAGTAATGTCAACAGTACTGATTTTAGCATTATTACTCTTGAAATGCTCTCTTTGTGATTCTCTGAATCATCTCCCTGTGTGTCTGTGCATCTTGACTTTCTTCAAATTTCCATAAGGTAACTGCCAAGGCATCTTTATGCCTTCCAGTCTCATCACACAATCAGTTCAGCGCAGCTAAGCTGTAAACCATACATCTTGTATGTCTGCAAAACAAAGGGACAGGTGATTGGAAACTAGCCAAAATGAGGTCAGAGGGGAAATTTTGGAGAAAAAAAAATGGATTAGAGTGATTCTCTTTGGGAATTAAGAAAATCTGTTATAAGAACTACTAAATCTGAAGTTTATTTTCTTTTTGTAGATATATAATAAAGTAATTCTATGTATAAAATGAAGTAAAAGATCAGTTAAAATACTATTATTAAAGAATTTTAAAGTTAATTATGATCTTCACCTTTTGGTATGCATGAGTAACTTGGACAAATATTTGATCAAATTAAAATATTAACCTACTCAAACTCAATTGACTTTTTTCCTCAAATTGATTTATCAAAAAATACATTGATGATTTATGCAAAAACACAAATTTATTTAGTATCTTCTCTCCATAGAAAACAATCTTATTAACAACTGATACAGTATGTAATAAGATACTGTTCATACCCTTCATTATTATATTCTATCAAAGAAAACAAAACTGGATGAGCATTCTCTCAAATCTCTTTTCTTGTGAATTTATGGAATAATGTACAATGTGAATAAAATGAGACCACTTGTTAAAATGAAAATTATAATACATTTCCTTTGCTTTCTTATGATTTTCCTATTTTCCCTTGCTCTGTGGGAACTCTTATTATATGTCCTAGAACAATTGGAAGATTTGTCAATACTACTAAAAGCATCTGGATGCAAAGTGGGAAAAAATGTAATCAGTGTAGACGCATTCTCGTAATCATATAACTGTATCACTTGATTTTGGGATGCACCAGCTTTGCACAGAAAATTTTGTGATCATTAAAACTGTCAGTCAAACCTGATCAATTTTGTCCACAGAAACTATTTTTGTGCCACTTTACTGTCTTTCTTGCTATTGTTTTGTTGTTCATTCTCCCAGTCCGACTGACTCTTTACAATTCCATGGACTGCAGCACACAGGCCTCCCTGTCCTTCACCATCTCCCAGAGTTTGCCCAAGTTCATGTCCATTGCATCGGTAATGCCATCCAGTCATCTCATCCTTGGTAACCCTCTTCTCCTTTTGTTTTCTACCTTTCCCAGCATTAGGGTTTTTCAAATGAGTTGATTGTTGAGGTGAACAAAGTATTGGAGCTTCAGCTTAAGCACCAGTTCTTCCAGTAAGAATTCAGGGTTGATTTCCTTTAGATTGATTGATTTTATCTCCTTGCTGTCCATGGGACTCTCAGAAGTCTTCCCCAGCACCACAGTTAGAAAACATCAATTTTTCAGCTCTCCATCTTTTTTATGGTCCAGCTCTCACATCCATACCTGACTAGTGGAGAGACTGCAGACTTGACTATATGGACCTTTGTTGGCAAAGTGATGTCTTTGCTTTTTAACACTCTGTCTACATTTGTCATAGCTTTCTTGCCAGGAAGCAATCATCTTCTAAATTCTGAATTCATGGCTGTAGTCACCATTTGCCCAGAACCACTCAGTTGTTCCAAACAGGTTTCTAACTGTTGCTTCTTGACTGGCATATGAGTTTCTCAAGAGACAGGTAAGATTGTCTGGTATTCCCATCTCTTTAAGAGCTTTGCAGTGTTATGATCTACACAGTCAAAGACTTCAGTGTAGTCAATGAAACAGATCCATGAAGGGGCTATTTCCTTAATGTTTTTATTAATTGGATTATGGCCTGTAGTCACAAATTCAAAAAGTTAATATAAATCTACATTTGTTTTCTCTGATACTTTTTGTTTCTGCTGGTACTGTGTTTTTTATCTTAAGATATTCATTTACAAGGTTTTGTATCTCTGTTTCTCATCAATGAAGAAATTAGCACTCCACAGTACTAATCTTTTTACAAATTATCTGAATACAAATTACCACAATGGCTTCCCATGTCTATTTCAGATGAGAACCCAGGAGTAAAGTCAAATCCTGGGTCCAATATGCCTCTAAATGTTTGAAAGAAACCTCGAAACATTTGCATTTTTGAAAGGTTGAAGGCAATCTAAAGGATTCACTGTTTCTATAAAAATTTAAAATTTATACAGTAAAATATAATTTAAAATTTGAAATCATTTCAAAAGATAAATTTTATACTCTACTGACCCATACATTTACCATTAATTTTTTTTTTTTTACATTTGTGTTTGAAACATCTCTGAATAAATGACAATATTGTCAGAACTCTTAAGGGATTCTGTTTATGATCCAGCCTTAACTGATAACAGAAGTAATGAGGGACATTTCTACGCAATAGATTTTGAACTTATTGTGAAAATTTCTCTTTTTTTGAAGAGCAGATAATCAGCAACAAAAAGGAATAAATGAAGGCTCCAAGTAAAAAACTTACTAATGACTCTTTTAAGTTATCTTAGTTTTCTCTAATATTTAAAAAAATAAAGACAAAGATGAAGAGAGACTTCTCAAAAGATGTATGAAGTAAAAAAAAGTGTACTGAGGTAAATAGAAAATATATATTTTGCAATTATCTTTTATTCATTTCCTCATTATGACTTTTTTTCTACTTAATCAGAGGCAGATTATTTCTATAGTGGAAACAGAAAGAGCAAAAATATCATTAGTCTCTTTTGTTTTACATCTAAATTGGATCTAAGAGTAAGAGAGTTACTGTTATATTAAACTGCAAAGAGAATGATAAAAATTATCTAAATCTATTAGAGAAGGATCATCTGTGCTATAGGGAGAGGATGTAAGCATAACATTAAAGAAAATCTGATGGGGAGATACAGGGAACAATGACCTGAGGGGCTACGTGGACAGAAGTTGGTCAGTTCAAAAGACTACTAGGTAACAGACAACATGAAGCTATGCTCAAGTTCACACAACATGATTGTTAGTAAAGAAGAACTGAGGAGGCTTTTGTGGTAAAATCAGGATTATCTAATGCCTTCCTTCAATATTACCTTGTGATGTATCCATGAGTAACCCATCAGGGAGGTCTACTCTTTACTAGAAACCATTATGTGTCCAATTGTATACTCCTCTTTAGAAATATCCCCATGACATTCCTAAGCTACAAAAATAGATGTCATGTGTTTTGGGCCTTTCAATGGGCAATGGTGTTGAGGAAAGGAATATTTACTCTGGTTTGTGGGAAAGTCTGGGAACAATAAAATCACTTTAAAAAATAAAAATGTTCAACCCAACTGCTAACCAAGTAGGGACAGATAAAAAAGGATACACTTTTATACCTGAAGTTGGAAAAAATCTGTAGTTAAAACTACAGACAAGCACAATAAACAGACACCCTACTATGCAACTACCATAAACATAA
The DNA here is from genome assembly GCA_006408695.1 of Aepyceros melampus. Taxonomy (NCBI): domain Eukaryota; kingdom Metazoa; phylum Chordata; class Mammalia; order Artiodactyla; family Bovidae; genus Aepyceros; species Aepyceros melampus. The sequence continues at coordinate 112,331 of SJXQ01002478.1, forward strand.
ATTAGTTCAAAGTCTTTAGAGGTTATTTGACCATTTATAGTGAAAACCATAAAATTCATCATACCTGTAATAGGCAAATCACTTCTAGGAACTTATCCTAGAAACCTAAGTAGGAATGTGCATAAATGTGTGTGTGTGTGTTAAACTATCATCATATTAAGATGTTGTTTATTTTATTATAATATTCAAAACTACATAAGTACCAAATAAGTTGTCATTTAAGTATCCAAGTAAAAGTGTACTCTTGTACCCATAGGACAGAAAAATTTGGAGGCAAATTTATTATATTCATAGGATATTTCAAGTATATTTTGCTTTATATAATTAAATACAAATGTGAATTTTATATAAGTGAAATAAAATAGCATGCTTCATTATATATGGGATTAGCAAATACACATACAGAAATGCACAGAGGCAGACACTCATGCATACACACACACACACACACACACACACACACACACACACACATTCATATACACTGTCCTGGATGCCCAGAATTATATAAGACTGGAATTTTGTTCTTTTTTAAAGATGGGAAAAACCTCTAGAACACTGTTAGCATAATAAGGCTACTTCACTTGTTGCTGACTAAAGTTTCTGAGTACCCTATCACATTGACAGCTGTGATGGGCTTCCACAGAACCTGCTCAGAACTCTCCGGAAAGAGTTTTCATGTTATCTCTCAGTTCTTGCCTGCTTCCAGTTACTGGAGCCAACTATTCAACAATCACTCCCAACCCAACATTTCAACTTGATGTCTTTATACTTCAGAATATGAAAAAGAAAATTTATCTTTTGGGATACACCTAGAGTCAAAATAATGTCAACACAATAGAAATTTCCCTTAGACAAATATTTTCCCTTTAAAAAAACATCTAAGAACACAGTTATAAGAAGGCAATCAGTTGACTACTTTTAAATTTACATTCAATGGTGTTGGCATCCAACTTTCTGTCCCCACATGTAGATTTCCAGACACCCAATATAGTATACTTTTACTTGATTATGATATCTACTTTGAATATACAATTATATTCTCAAGTAACATTTTGTTTTGCCCTAATACTTACTTTTGTGAAAAAAGAAATTCCTAAAGCATTAGAAATGGATTGTTGTGCTGTTCAGTTATCCAGTCATGTCTGACTCCTTGCAGCCCCGTGGACTGCAGCATGCCTGGCCTCCCTGTCCCTCACTATCTCCCAGAGTTTGCCCAATTTCATGCTCATTGCATCAGTAATGCCATTCAGCCATTTAATCCTCTGAGGCTCTCTTCTCTTTCTGCCCTCAATCTTTTCCAGCATCAAGGATTTTTCCAATAAGTTGCCTGTTCATATCAGATGATTAAAATATTGGAGCTTCAGCTTCAGCATCAGTCCTTCCAGTGACTAGTCTGTGTTGATCTCCTGTAAGACTGACTGGTTTGCTATCCTTGCTGCCCAGGGGACTTTAAGGAGTCTTCTCCAGCAACACAGTTTGAAGGCATCAGTTCTTTGATGTTCTGCCTTCTTTACAGCCCAGCTCTTACAAATGTACGTGACCACTGGGAAGACCATAACCTTGACTCTATGGACCTTTGTCAGCAGAGTTATGTCTCTGCTTTTCAACATAGTGTCTAGGTTTGTCATCGCTTGCCCGATTCCAGCATCAAGGATTTTTCCAATAAGTTGCCTGTTCATATCAGATGATTAAAATATTGGAGCTTCAGCTTCAGCATCAGTCCTTCCAGTGACTAGTCTGTGTTGATCTCCTGTAAGACTGACTGGTTTGCTATCCTTGCTGCCCAGGGGACTTTAAGGAGTCTTCTCCAGCAACACAGTTTGAAGGCATCAGTTCTTTGATGTTCTGCCTTCTTTACAGCCCAGCTCTTACAAATGTACGTGACCACTGGGAAGACCATAACCTTGACTCTATGGACCTTTGTCAGCAGAGTTATGTCTCTGCTTTTCAACATAGTGTCTAGGTTTGTCATCGCTTGCCCGACAAGAAGCAATCATCTTCAGATTCCATGACTACAGTCACCATTTGCTGTGACTTTGGAGTCTAAGAACAGGAAATCTGCAACTACTTCTACCTTTTCTCTTTCTATTTCTCATGCATGAATGGGGCCAGATGCCATGATCTTATTACTATTTTTTTTTAATTTAGTCTTAAGCTGTCTCTTCCACTCTCCTCCTTCACCCTCATCAAGAGGGTCTTTAGTTCCTCTTTGCTTTCTTCCTTTAAAGTGGTATAATCCATATATCTGAGATTGTTGATGCTTCTCCAATCTACTTTCATTTCAGCTTGTAATTCACCCAGCCCAGTATGTCTCATGATGTGCTCAGCATATAGTTTAAACAAACAGGGTGACAGCAGACAGCCCTGTCATACTCCTTTCTCTATCTTGAACCAATCGGTTGTTCCATACAGGGTTCTAACTGTTGCTTCTTACCCACATACAGGTTTCTCAAGATACAAGTAAGAAAGTATGGTTTCCCATCTCTCTAAGAGGTTTCCAAGTTAGTCATGATCTACATATGATAGATAGAGTGTCTAGAGCTGATAGATAGAGTGCCTGATGAACTATGGAATGAGGTTC
>SJXQ01002479.1:0-24981 GCA_006408695.1 Aepyceros melampus
TTCCCCATCTATTTCCCATGAAGTGATGGGACCAGATGCCATGATCTTCGTTTTCTGAATGTTGAGCTTTAAGCCAACTTTTTCACTCTCCTCTTTCACTTTCATCAAGAGGCTTTTTAGTTCCTCTTCACTTTCTGCCCTAAGGGTGGTGTCATCTGCATATCTTAGGTTATCGATATTTCTCCCGGCAATCTTGATTCCAGCTTATGCTTCTTCCAGCCCAGCGTTTCTCATGATGTACTCTGCATATAACCATTGGGTGGGTGACCCATAAAATGGAGAACAATGACACGACAGAAGTTCTCCTACTGTTGTGAAGGTTCTGAACTCCACATCAGGCTTCCCAACCTGGGGATCTGACAAAGGGACTGGGAGTCCCCAGGGAATCTGATCTTGAAAATCAGCGGGATTTGATTATAAGACTTCCAAGCAACTGGGGCAAACAGAGACTCCAGTCTCAGAGAGCACAAACAAAACTTTGCATGCACCAAGACTCAGACAAAAGGAGCAGTGAACTCACAGGAGATCAAATCATAACTACCTGCTAGTGTGGGAGGATCTCCTGTGGAGATGTGGGTCAGCAGGGGCTCACCACAGGGATGGGGACACTGGCAGCTGCAGACTGGGAAGATCCCCCTTGGTGTAAACCTTATTGGAGCTTACCATTAACCCAACCATAGAGCCCAAAGACCTGAAGGCTGGGTTGCTCAGGCCAAAAAACTCCCGGGGGGGCATGCAACCCCATCCATCAGCATATAATTGGATTAAAGCTTTACCTAGACAGCATATTAAAAAGCAGACACGTTACTTTGCTGATGAAGGTTCATCTAGTCAAAGCTATGGTTTTTCCAGTAGTCATGTATGGATGTGAGAGTTGGACCATAAAGAAAGCTGAGCACTGAAGAATTGATGCTTTTGAACTGCAGTGTTGGAGAAGATTCTTGTTTTCCAAACATGGGAAAGGAAATAGTCAACCAAGTTAAGGAAGCACAGGGAGTCCCAGGAAGGATAAACCCAAGGAGAATGCACTGAGATACATAGTAATCAAACTGATAAAAATTAAAGACAGATAAAATTTAAAAGCAACAAGGGAAAAATGACAAATAGCATACAAGGGAACTGTCATCAGGCTATCAGCTGATGTCTCAACAGAAATCCCACAAGCCAGAAGGGAACGACATGATATTTTTAAAGTGATGAAAGGGAAGAACAGACAACCAAGAATACTCTACCCAGCAAGACTCTCCTTCAGATTTGATGGAGAAATCAAAAGTTTTCCAGACAGCAAAAGTTAAGAGAATTCAGCACCACCAAACCAGCTTTCCAGCAAATGCTAAAGGAGCTTCTCTAGGCAGGAAACAAGAGAAGGAAAAGACCTACCTACTAAAAATAAAACCAAAGCAATTATGAAAATGATAACAGGATCATAGATATTGATAATAATCTTAAATATGAATGAATTAAATGCACCAACCAAAAGACAGAGACTGGCTAACCAGATGAAAACATGTGCATATATGCACTTCCACTTACCACATCACTCTGCTTGACCCCCCAAATTGTATGTAAAAGTATTTTATATACCTGACCTGCCTCTTGAGAAATCTATATGCAGGTCAGGAAGCAACAGTTAGAACTGGACATGGAACAACAGACTGGTTCCAAATAGGGAAAGGAACATGTCAAGGCTGTATATTGTCACCCTGCTTATTTAACTTATATGCAGAGTACATCATGAGACACTCTGGGCTGGATGAAGTGCAAGCTGGAATCAAGATTGCTGGGAGAAATATCAATAACCTCAGATATGCAGATGACACCACCCTTATGGCAGAAAGTGAAGAGGAACTAAAGAGCCTCTTGATGAAAGTAAAAGAGGAGAGTGAAAAAGTTGGCTTAAAGCTCAACATTCAGAAAATGAAGATCATGGCATCTGGTCCCATCACTTTGTGGGAAATAGATGAGGAAACAGTGGAAACAATGTCAGACTTTATTTTTGGGGGCTCCAAAATCACTGCAGATGGTGCTTGTAGCCATGAAATTAAAGACGCTCACTCCTTGGAAGGAAAGTTATGACCAACCTAGATAGCATATTAAAAAGCAGAGACATTATTTTTCCAACAAAGGTCCATCTAGTCAAAGCTGTGCTTTTTCCAGTAGTCATGTACGGATGTGAGAGTTGGACTATAGAGAAAGCTGAGTGCCAAAGAATTAATGCTTTTGAACTGTGGTGTTGGAGAAGAGAAGACTCTTGAGAGTCACTTGGACTGCAAGGAGTTCCAACCAATCCATCCTAAAGGAAATCAGTCCTGAATATTCAGTGGAAAGACTGATGCTGAAGCTGAAACTCCAATACTTTGACCACCTGATGAGAAGAACTGACTTCATTTGAAAAGACTGTAATGCTGGGAAAGAATGAAGGTGGGAGGAGAAGGGGACGACAGAGGATGAGATGGTTGGATGTCATCACTGACTCGATGTACATGAGTTTGAGTAAACTCTGGGAGTTGGTGATGGACAGGGAAGCCTGGCATGCTGCAGTCCATGAGGTTGCAAAGAGTTGAACATGACTGAGTGACTGAATTGAATTGATTTTATATTATTCAGTTCAGTTCAGTTGCTCAGTTGTGTCCGATTCTTTGAAAACCCATGAATTGCAGCACACCAGGCCCTCCTGTCCATCACCAACTCCTGGAGTTCACCCAATCTCATGGCCATCAAGTCGGTGATGCCATCCAGCCATCTCATCCTCGGTCGTCCCCTTCTCCTCCTGCCCCTAATCGCTCCCAGCATCAGAGCCTTTTCCAATGAGTCAACTCTTCGCATAAGGTAGCCAAAGTATTGGTTTCAGCTTAGCATCAGTCCTTCCAAAGAACACCCAAGTCTGATCTCCTTTAGAATGGACTGGTTGGATCTCCTTGCAGTCCAAGGGACTCTCAAGAGTCTTCTCCAACACCACAGTTCAAAAGCATCAGTTCTTTGGTACTCAGCTTTCTTCACAGTCCAACTCTCACATCCATACATGACTACTGGAAAAACCATAGCCTTGACTAGACGGACCTTTGTGGCAAAATAATGTCTCTGCTTTTGATATGCTGTCTAGGTTGGTCATAACTTTTCTTCCAAGGAGTAAGCAGCTTTTAATGTCATGGCTGCAAGCACCATCTGCAGTGATTTTGGAGCCCAAAAATAAAGTCTGACACTGTTTCCACTGTTTTCCCATCTATTTCCCACAAAGTGATGGGACCAGATGCCATGATCTTCGTTTTCTGAATGTTGAGCTTTAAGCCAACTTTTTCACTCTCCTCTTTCAATTAATCATATTCCCATATGGCTTTCAATTATAATTATCTTTTATTTTTTGCCTGGCTATTGACTGTGAAAACTGATAAACATCTTTTACTATTGTGATTATGTAACTATTACTCACTTAATACCATTGTATCATGTTGTATTTCTGTCAAGAAAAATAATAAAATTCTTTATTACCAAAACTGCCATTTAATAGGAAAATCTGTAATCACTTTTTAAAATCCAGATGCATATCAGAATTATCTTGGAAGTCTTTGAAAAACACAAATGCCCAGGTATTACTTTTTTTCACCAGAGCCCCAGATATGTTTCTAATGAGCTGCTGCTGCTGCTAAGTCGCTTCAGTCTTGTCTGACTTTGTGCGACCCCATAGATGGCAGCCCACCAGGCTCCCCATCCCTGGGATTCTCCAGGCAAGAACACTGGAGTGGGTTGCCATTTCCTTCTCCAATGCATGAAAGTGAAAAGTGAAAGTGAAGTCACTCAGTAGTGTCAGACTCTTTGCAACCCCTTGGATGGAGCCTTCCAGGCTCCTCCACCCATGAGATTTTCCAGGCAAGAGTACTGCCATTGCCTTCTCTGTTCTAATGAGCAGTCATTTTAAAAAGCAACTGGACTACATTAGGATCTTTTACTTTTATCTAGTTTGTTTCACTTTTTCTTATTTAATATTCAGTACTCCCATTTCATTTAGTTTTTGTTTTCCAATTTCTCCATCTCTTCTTTTTTTAATGTACTTTCTCAAGCCTTTACCAAGCATAGTAGAAAAGCTATTGATACACATATAAAAATAATGTGTATAATATATATATTTTTAAAAAATTTACTAATTTTTGTCTAACTAAAAAATTTATGACATTTTGATTCTACTTGTTGTACTTAGTATGAACAGAATGCTGGATTTCTGATTTTATAAAATAGATATGCAACAAGCTACAAAGGTTTACTGTATAGCACAGGGAACTATAGTCAATATCTTATAATATCTTGTAATAAACTATAATGGAAAATAATTTCAAAAATAACATGTGTATATGTATAACTGAATCACATACAAAAAAAGAATTCTACTTTCTGAAATTTAGTAGTGTTTATTTTTTTGCTAGTTTTTTCTACATGTCTTATGGACATCTAATAACAGCATATGAGATATAAGTTTTAAATATACTTGTGTAGGGCATAAGAGAATATAAATTAATACAAATTGAGGTCTATTATATTTAAATTATTAAATTATTAAAATGCTCCTATTCTTATTTTTTCTGCACTTGATAGAATATTCTTAGAGGAATGTTAATATGTTTCACTATGATTATATGTATTTTTCTTTCACCTTTTATTTCTTCTGACTTTTGCTTCATGTGTCTTTGTTTCTTTGTTGTTAGGTGTCTAATGGTTTATGATATCTATCTTCTTTACGAATTGTACCTGTTATCATTAAAAATATTCATCTTTGTTTCATTAAAAAATAAAGTCAGAGTCATCATCTTTCATCAACCTAAATAGAGTGACATCTTGTGAATCATCATTTATTTCTTTAAAATGTCTATTTAAAGAAATGTTTGCTATGTCAGTGGCTGACAACAGAGATGACAGAAAACAACTAACTGACCACACACCACAAGGAATACACACTTAGCTAAAATAGTTTGGAAGAGTCACAAAAGGATGGCTCTAGTCACTAAAAAGTAAAATATAAATAATGACTGAGAAGTGAGAGAATTAGACTTCCAAATTACTATAATATAATGATCAGAATGGGCTTCGTAGGTGGTGAAAGCAGTAAAGAGTGTTCAAATACTGTACTATTGTTCTTATTTCACATGCTAGCAAAGTTATGCTCAAAAGCCTTCAAGATAGGCTTCAGTAGTACATGAGCAGAGAAATTTCAGGTGTACCAGCTGGGTTTAGAAAAGGCAGAGGAACAAGGGATCAAATTGCCAACATTTGCTGAATCATAGAGAAAGCACAGGAATTCCAGAAAAACATCTACTTCCACTTCACTGACTATGCTAAAACCTTTGACTGTGTGGATCACAACAAATTGTGGAAAATTCTTAAAGATACAGGAGTATAGATCACCTTACCTGTCTTCTGATAAACCTATATGGGAGTCAAGAAACAACAGTTAGAACTGGACATGAAACAATGATTGGTTCAAAGTTGGGAAAGGAGTACATCAAGGCTGTACACTGTCACTTGGCTTATTTAATGTATATTCAGAGTACATCTTACAAAATGCTGAGGTGGATGAATCACAAGCTGGAATCAAGATTGCTGAGAGCAGTATCAACAACCTTAGATAGGCAGATGATACTGCTCTAATGACAGAAAGAGAAGAGAAACTAAACAGTCTCTTGGTTAAGGTGAAAGAATAGAGTGAAAAAGCTGGCTTGAAACTCAACATTCAAAAAACTAAGATCATGGCATTCAGTCCTATCACTTCATGGCAAATAGATGGAGAAAAAGTGGGAGTGGTGACATTTTAATTTCTTGATTTCCAAAATCACTGTGGTTAGTGATTGCAGTCACGAAATTAGAAGACACTTACTCCTTGGAAGGAAAGCTATGATAAACCTAAACAGCATATTAAAAAGCAGAGACATCACTTTGTTGACAAAGGTGTGTATAGCCAAAGCTGTGGTTTTCTTCAGTAATTATGTAGGGATGTGAAAGTTAAAACATAAAGAAGGCTGAACACCAAGGAATTAATGCTTTTGAACTGTGGTGCTGGAAATCTCTTGAGAGTCCCTTGGACAACATGGAGATCAATCCAGTCAATCCTTAAGGAAGTCAACCCTGAATATTCATTGGAAGGATGATGCTAAAGCTGAAGCTCCAATACTTTGACCACCTAATGCAAAAAGCAACTCATTGGAAAAGACTCTGATGCTGGGAAACATTAAAGGTAAGGAGAATGGGATGGTTGAGGAGGACATGGTTAGACAGCATCACCAACTCAATGGACATGAAGCTGAATAAACTCCAGGAGATAGTGAATGACAGGGGAGCCTGGAGTGCTGTAGTCCACAGGGTTGCAAAAAGTCAGACATGACTTAGTGACTAAACAACAACAATAACAATAGTCAGAATGGCCAGTTGTCAACAAATTACAAAACATACAAAGAAAAAGAAAACTATGACCTACTTAAAGGAAATAACATAAACCATTTCTGACAGAGCCTAAACATTGGAATTTTTGGTCAAAAGTATTAACAGTCTTGAACTAAAAAAAATTAGAAAAATTATGTTTGAACAAAATGAGATTATCAGTAAAAAACAGAAATTATTAAAAAAAAATCAAACAGAAATTCTGGATCTGAAGAGTACAGCAACTGAAAAGAAAAACTCACTCACAAGATTTGACAGCAGGTTTAAGCAAGCAGAAGAAAATTATCAGTGAACTTGAAGGTAAGACATTTGAAATTAACCAGTTGAAGGGACAGAAGAAAAATGAAAGAAAACAGAGCTTGCAACCTGTGGGACCTATTAAGTATACAAATATGTGCATTTTTAAGAATCTCATAAGAAAAGAGAGAGAGAGGAAGAAAAAATATTTGAAGAGACAATGGTTAAAAACTTCTTAAATCTGATGAAAGATATGAGCACACATATCTAAGAATTTCAATGAACTCCAAGCAGGATAAACCTGAAGAGATCCACAATGAGACACATTATAGTCAAATTATAAAAACAAAGAGACAGAAATAGAATTTTGAAAGCCGCAAGAGAGAAGGGACTCATCACATATAAGGGATCCTTGAGAAGATTAACAACTGATTTCCCACCAGAAATCACGAGGGCCAGAGGTAGTAGAATGATATATGTAAAATACTAAAAGAAATGGAATCAAGAATCCTCTTTCTGGCAAAATTCTCTTTAAAGAATGAAACAGAAATTAAGACATCCCAAGCTAAACAAAAGCTGAAGGAATTTAATACCAGTGCACCTACCTTAAAAAATGCTTAAAAAAAATCTTCAGTCTCAATGAAAGGACTTGTGTGCATGCTCAGTAGCTTCAGTAGTGTCCTACTGTTCGTGACTCTATGAACTGTGGACTCCACAGAGCCAGGCCCCTCTGTCCATGGGATTCTTCAGGCAGGAATACAGGAGTGGTTTACCTTGCCTGCCTCCAGGGGATCTTCCCAACCTGGGGATTGACCCACGTCTGTCTGCATCTCCTGCATTGCAGGTAGATTCTTTACCCACTGAGCCACCTGGGAAGCTCAAATGAAAGGACAGTAAACAGTAAGTTGAAGACATAAAACATATATTAGAGAACACTAGTAAAGGTAACTTTATAGGTAAGTATAAAAGCCAGTATTATCGCACATTTTGTGTAATAATAAGGAACAACTTTATTTTTGCACTAGGAAAGCTTATTTCCAGGTCTATCAACGATTTCACTGATAGGCCACTCAATGTGCTGTTACTGGACTAGGCTCGGTGGGTAGCAAAAATCTCTGGACCACACCTGTCTTATTAGTCTCTTGGTCCAGGAAAATATTCCCTCTTGTTGCTTCTTCTCATACATAGAGTGACACCATTATAATTATGGATTTCATATGGAACCATATACCATCATTATATCAGTGGCTCAGTCTCACACTGAATAATGTAAGGGACAATACTTTTTGAAACAAGCAATATAGAAAACAATACAGTTACCAGGAATTGTAAGATCGTAAATAAGAACTTGAGTTAAGAACTTCCAGTAGGTAGAGTCCAATGATATTTCCAGGTCATCTGACTTAGTTTGTTAAATGACTATAGCCTGCTGTTAATCTCCTGGCTGTAGATCTTGGAGCATCTGATCTTTATTCAAATATACTTCTCATAGCCCTGACTATTTGGTTCACAGCCATGTTTATCCATCTTAAATTCCCTGATTTAGGAGTAGACGAGGGGCTAATTTTGTAGAAGGAGAATGAGCTTTGTCTGTGTGTGCCATAGTCTTCGCGGATCATTGCGAAATATACTCTTATTAAAAAGAGTGTCCTTTTAAATAACTTCATTAAACCTCTTAGCAATATAACATAACAATGAGGAACTATCTCGGAAGTGAGTCTTAGCAAATACAGACCTTAATTAACAAAATTAGGACTTAATATTCAGTGAAACATAATATTTTCCTAATATTACCCCCCATTTTTATTAAACACAGTCAGGACTGATTTCCTTTTAAAAAAAAATTTGATTCATTGACTATAGATGCCATAGGCCTGACATCAATTTTTGTTCAGGTGAACTATTCTTTTAGAGATCCCCAGTATATTTTGAGATTTCTGTGTATGTAAGCACACAATCTCTCTCTCTTTCTCTCTCTCTCTCTCTCTCTCTCTCTCTCTTTTTTACTTGATAACACTGTTCAAAATGCAAGTGTCTCCAATTTCTGGAGGGACAAGGGCAGAAAGAAAAGAAAAATGTTTTAATTTTACCCACAGGTGTGAATTACTAAATTGTTTTAAACCATCAATAGCTTGAGGAGAAGAGCTTCTTTATATCTGAAAACACAGATTAGAAGCCCATAATATGTCAGACAAGAAGTCATGAAAATTGTAAGCATATTTAGCAGTTTAATCCCATGTAATTAATTTTTTGTTGTTGTCCTTACCTGATGATTGAGGATGCTACTGAAAGCAATAGTTTTTAAGAAGTTTGTGAAGTTTTTGTTAATGCTTGTATGATTATTTAATAAAGTAGCTGCCTTGATCACTAGAGATTGTAGAAAACACATTTTAACTATTTTTTTTTCTCCATTGTGAGACACTAACTGCATCCAGGAAAGACTTTATCCTATCAAATAAAAGTGAGGTTTGTCAGGGAGCCAAGAAAAGCCAAGTGCCTGTCTTGGACTTCTCATAGCCCTGACTATTTGGTTTATAGCATTGTTTATCCATCTTAAATTCCCTGACTTAGGAGTAGATGAGGGGCTAATTTTGTAGAAGGAGAATGAGCTTTGTCTGTGTGTACCATAGTCTTCATAGATCATTGTGAAATATACTCATTCATTTTATCAAAGTAACAAAAGATTTTAAGAACAAATATAAATCACTTAAAGGCAAAGAGATTTATAAAGCCTGTTATCAAAAGCCATATTCTAAGAAAACTTTGTTTTTTTAACTGGGAGAGGAAATCAAATTCTAGTTTGGTACCAGCTTATATTTACTGTGATACAAGAATTATTTACTTAGTCAAAGTAACAGTAAAAGATTTCAAAGACAGTTTAATGTCTTAAGAAACTTGTATCATGCACAAAATTCTCTTCTTGGGGTCTACTTCCCACAAATCTTTTTTTCACCTTTTGTATTTATCACTTTATTTGCCTATTCAGAGAACAACCACCTGTAAGTTCATATTTACTTCCTTTTCCCTTCACAGAATGTAATTCCATTCCTTATACCTTATTATTAAAAACACACATCCTATTTTCCTTAAGCAACCATGAACTATACTTTATATTATCATTCTGTAGACTGGTAAATATAAAGCACCCAAAACCATGTCATTTGCATTTTTTTCCTTAAAAGTATCTTCACAGTGTCTATGTTAATTTGATTAATAAACAAACATTAATACCAGGTAATTAGTTTAATAGTGAATATTTTCCAGTCCATATGAACCTGAAATTCATCTAGTTTAATTTTTCTTGAATTTAGAATTGTTTGATTTGTAAGTGCTTATTTCTGTTTCTGTCAATTAAATACAGCTCATTGACAAAATAGCCTCAGCAATATTATCTAAAGACACATACTCAAATCTGGACAGAGATCTCAGTTTTTCGTTTGAGATTTAAAATGTCTTTTTGACCCCCGCCCCCTTTTTTTCTCTCCTGGCTTGAAGTCCCAATAATTTAATTTGTTCATGGCTGAAGTCTCAGACAGTGGGCTGTGTATCTCAAGGACATGTAAAAGTTAATTTCAGGTTTTTTTTCCTAGACATGTTTTTGCTTCTTAGACAGGATCGAAGCTCCACAAAAAGTATTTTAACAAGCCAGCTTTTTCCTAATTGCACATGCAAAAAAGAACCAGTTTTCTCCAGAGCCCAAAGAATATCATGGCCATCCAGTATCAAAAATGTCATCTCTCCTTTTTGTAGTCATAGTTTTATAGCTAGAATTTAAACCAGAGAGTGCTCAAATTGGCTCTGATGACAGGGACAGACTGATAAGCTATTGTTCCAGCAGGAATTGTCTCTCTGGAGAGGTGAAGTCTTAAAGCAAAAAAGAGCCTGTACAGTATAAAATTAATGGACCTCCCCCCAAACCTGGCCAGCGTTCACCATTTCCAAGGGGGTACAGTGGCCTTGGTGTCACAAAAGAAAGTAAGGTGATTCTTTTTTAAGCTCTGGGGATGGAACTTCTCCCAGTTTTCCAGGATACACTCCACTGGGGTGGGGCTGGCGCTGTGTGAGGTTCCCATCTGTAAGACAAAGAAGGAGCCAGTGTCCAGCGCTTGTTCTTTCTCAGTGTGGAGGTAGCCCTCCCCCAGGTCTCTGACGGTTGATGGGTGGAACATCTAGCCTTTCCCTGAAGCCTCTGGCTGGTTGGAGTCCTCTTGTCCATCTGGTGCAGGTGCCTTTCTCTAAGCTTGCTCTGAGGAAAAGGTGGGGACTGGCTGGAAAAGTCCCTGGACATGTCCCTAACTACTATCAGTCTCTGACAGAAAGGATCGCCCTAGGATTTCCCTTTCATCTCCTGTCCTAGGCTGGAAGGGGTAGCATAGCCTGCTCCAAGGCTTCTATTGCCAAATCTTGAAGAGTGGGCATCCTTATGAATTCTCTTCTCATGACCCAAGATGGTCCTATGTGATCTATGTGACTGTTCAGTTCAGTTCAGTTCAGTTCAGTCGCTCAGTCATGTCTGACTCTTTGTGACCCTATGGACTGCAGCATGCCAGGCTTCCCTGACCATCACCAACTCCAGGAGCTTCTCAAACTCATGTCCAATGAGTTGGTGATGCCATCCATCTATTTCATCTTCTGTCATCCCCTTCTCCTGCCTTCAATCTTTCCCAGTGTCAGGGTCTTTTCCAAGGAATCAGTTCTTCTCATCAAGTGGCCAAAGTGTTGCAGTTTCAGCTGTAGCATTAGTCTTTCTGATGAATAGTCAGGACTGATTTCCTTTAGGATTGACTGGTTTGATCTCCTTGCAGTCCAAGGGACTCTCAAGAGTCTTTGCCAACATCACAGTTCAAAAGCATCAATTCTTTGGTGCTCAGTCTTCTTTATAGTCCAATTCTCACATCCATACATGACTACTGGAAAAGGGAATGGCCAACCACTTCAGTATTCTTGCCTTGAGAACCCTATGAACAGTATGAAAAGGCAAAAAGATATGACACTGAAAGATGTGACTGTAACATATGCCAATGGGTCAAAGTTGAAACCCTAAGTGACCTCTCCTGGTTACTCCAGGCTTTCAACAAAAGAAATGGTGAATAGTTGGCAGGAAGGGAATCTGGAGATCAGACTGGCAATGCAACACTTCATATATACCCCAGTTGTTCAAGTTTTAATCAAGAGTGTTTTTAATATATACCAAACTAGGGTCTGTACTTTTGGAAAAGGCAATGGCACCCCACTCCAGTACTCTTGCCTGGAAAATCCTATGGACGGAGGAGCCTGGTAGGCTGCAGTCCATGGGGTCGCTAAGAGTCGAATACGACTGAGCGACTTCACTTTCACTTTTCACTTTCATGCATTGGAGAAGGAAATGGCCACCCACTCCAGTGTTCTTGCCTGGAGAATCCCAGGGACGGGGGAGCCTGGTGGGTTGCCGTCTATGGGGTCGTACAGAGTTGGACACGATTGAAGTGACTTAGCAGGGTCTATACTTTAGTTTTGGCCCTGCAAACTGCTGTCAGTAAACAAATCTCCAGTTTAAGTGTTGTTCCTTTTGCTAGACTCCCTCTTGACTCAAATATATGTTCTTCTATACAATGTATCAGAAAGATGTCAAATGGACGTTCTTTGTATATTCAGTTCAGTTCAGTTCAGTCGCTCAGTCGTGTCCGACTCTCTGCAACCCCATGAACTGCAGCACGCCAGGCCTCCCTGTCCATCACCAACTCCTGGAGTTCACTCAGACTCACGTCCAGTGAGTCCGTGATGCCATCCAGCCATCTCATCCTCTGTTGTCCCCTTCTCCTCCTGCCCCCAATCCCTCCCAGCATCAGAGTCTTTTCCAATGAGTCAACTCTTCGCATGAGGTGGCCAAAGTACTGGAGTTTCAGCTTTAGCATCATTCCTTCCAAAGAAATCCCAGGGCTGATCTCCTTCAGGATGGACTGGTTGGATCTCCTTGCAGTCCAAGGGACTCTCAAGAGTCTTTTCCAACACTGAAATGATGCAGAGTGTTCTGGGGTTGTCAGAGCAGAAACACACAAAAACAGCAAGGGGAACATCTCCTGGAAATTCTCTCAAGCCTGTAGACTATGTTAGTGTTCCCAGGTCCCCAAGTGGCAGTGAAATGTTCAGAAAGAGGACAGTGTGACTGCAAAGGTAGGGGACAGTTCTTATGCTTCATCCATTTCTGGGCATTCCCCTTGGGGGAGCAAAGGATGCCTCTTGATATTGGACTATAGACTACCAAGCTCCTCTGTCCATGGGATTTTCCAGGCAAGAATACTAGAGTGGGTTGCCATTTCCTTCTCCAAGGGATCTTCCCGACCCAGGGATCGAACCCAGGTCTCCTGCATTGTAGGCAGACACTTTACCCTCTGAGTCACCAGGGAAGCCCTTGATATTGGCAGAATGGTAAAAATCCCACATCAAGATCTCCTCTTGGGGCTGCCTTCCAGCTGTATGAGTATATGTTCACAGAACTGCAGAGCGAGATTCAACTCTTGCTTCAGTTGCATGTCTCTTTAATTCATTCAGGCATTCTCTCTCACACAGAGCAAGGGACAGTGTAAGCTCCCAGAGTGAAAACAAAAATGAAAGTAGGATGTAGTTGGAAGTGGAGACTAACAGAAAGGACCTTTGAGTGTTCTTACCTTAGGGCCCATCCCAGACGAGCGCCCAAGATGAAACAAAACAAACCAGTTTGGAACTGGTCCTGCTGCAGTGGAGTCTGAGTCACTGAATGTAGGCTGTATCTGAAGAAAAAATTCCTTCACCAAGCTGGGCAGATAATAGAGACCACTCAAGGCTTTCAGTGAGGAAAAAGAGTTTATTGAAAAGGAGCAGAGAAAGTTTCTGATGTAGACATCAGAAATGGGTAGAGAGAGTACCCAGGTCATAAACATGAGCAGAGCATTATATACTCTTTCAGTTCAGTTCAGTCACTCAGTCATTTTGGACTCTCTGCGACCCCATGAATTACAGCATGCCAGGCCTCCCTGTCCATCACCAACTCCCGGAGTTCACTCAGACTCGTGTCCATCGAGTCAGTGATGTCATCCAGCCATCTCATCCTCTGTCGTCCCCTTTTCCTCCTGCCCCAATCCCTCCCAGCATCAGAGTCTTCTCCAATGAATCAACTCTTCGCATGAGGTGGACAAAGTACTCGAGTTTCAGCTTTAGCATCAGTCCTTCCAAAGAACACCCAGGGCTGATCTCCTTTAGAATGGACTGGTTGGATCTCCTTGCAGTCCAAGGGACTCTCAAGAGTCTTCTCCAACACCACAGTTCAAAAGCATCAATTCTTCGGCGCTCAGCTTTCTTCACAGTCCAACTCTCACATCTATACATGACCACTGGAAAAACCATATACTCTTTAGTTGGCTGCAAAAGAATAGATAAAAAGAATATCTCAAGGTTGTAAAAGTTCCACTAGATCCTTTCCCAAGGCATACATCCTGAGATAAAGTCAGTACAAGATTAGCCAGAAGGAACAAGTTAAGGGCAACCTGTCTCTGGAGATATGTTGTTGCTGAGAATATAAACTCCCAGGCAAGCTTAACATCAGTTCAGTTCAGTTCAGTCACTCAGTTGTGTCTGACTCTTTGTGACCCCATGAATCGCAGCATGCCAGGCATCCCTGTCCATCACCATCCCCTGAGTTCACTCAGACTCATGCCCATCGAGTCAGTGACGCCATCCAGGCATCTCATCCTCGGTCGTCCCCTTCTCCTCCTGCCCCCAATCCTTCCCAGCATCAGAGTCTTTTCCAATGAGTCAACTCTTCACATGAGGTGGACAAAGTACTGGAGTTTCAGCTTCAGCATCATTCCTTCCAAAGAAATCCCAGGGTTGATCTCCTTCAGAATGGACTGGTTGGATCTCCTTGCAGTCCAAGGGACTCTCAAGAGTCTTCTCCAACACCACAGTTCAAAAGCATCAATTCTTCGGCGCTCAGCTTTCTTCACAGTCCAACTCTCACATCTATACATGACCACTGGAAAAACCATATACTCTTTAGTTGGCTGCAAAAGAATAGATAAAAAGAATATCTCAAGGTTGTAAAAGTTCCACTAGATCCTTTCCCAAGGCATACATCCTGAGATAAAGTCAGTACAAGATTAGCCAGAAGGAACAAGTTAAGGGCAACCTGTCTCTGGAGATATGTTGTTGCTGAGAATATAAACTCCCAGGCAAGCTTAACATCAGTTCAGTTCAGTTCAGTCACTCAGTTGTGTCTGACTCTTTGTGACCCCATGAATCGCAGCATGCCAGGCATCCCTGTCCATCACCATCTCCCTGAGTTCACTCAGACTCATGCCCATCGAGTCAGTGACGCCATCCAGGCATCTCATCCTCGGTCGTCCCCTTCTCCTCCTGCCCCCAATCCTTCCCAGCATCAGAGTCTTTTCCAATGAGTCAACTCTTCACATGAGGTGGACAAAGTACTGGAGTTTCAGCTTCAGCATCATTCCTTCCAAAGAAATCCCAGGGTTGATCTCCTTCAGAATGGACTGGTTGGATCTCCTTGCAGTCCAAGGGACTCTCAAGAGTCTTCTCCAACACCACAGTTCAAAAGCATCAATTCTTCGGCGCTCAGCTTTCTTCACAATCCAACTCTCACATCCATACACAACCACTGGAAAAACCATAGCTTTTACTAGATGGACCTTTGTTGCAAAGTAATGTTTATGCTTTTCAATATGCTGTCTAGGTTGCTTATAACTTTCCTTCCAAGGAGTAAGCCTCTTTTAATTTTGTGGCTTTGTAATCATTAGCAAAAAATATATAAAGAAAAGCCAGTTCTCAGACAAGATACATTGTTGCAATATTAATATTGTTGCAAAGAATTTAAGGAAAGCATGAGCAGGATATAGTGTTGTTTATGGAGATTATGTGTTGGTGATTAAAGCAAAAGAATGTGTAAAAGAATGTTCACTTCCTCCTTAAGGGGCCTTGGACTCCTTATCAACCTGCTTGAAGTTAACTCTATCACTATTAAACAACTAATAGGTCAAAACCACAGGAGGAAATACCTTGAGACAAATTAAAACAAAAGCATGGTATATCAAAACTTATGAGATATTATGAAAGCAATGTTAGGAGGGAAATTTATAACTGCACCCACATACATTGAAAATAAAGAAAAATCTCAGATGATAATTTAACTGTGCACCTTAAAGACTTAGAAAAAGAAGAGCAAACTAAACTCAAACCTGATAGCAAGAAATAATAAAGGTTATAATTGAGATAGATAAAATAGAGAATAAAAAAACAACCAGGTAACTCAACAAAACCAGAAGTCGGCTCATTGTAAAGATCAATATGATGGCAAAACTTTAGCTAGATTGACTAAAGGAAAAAGGAGAGATGACTCAAGTTAAAAAATTAGAAATGAAAGTGGGGATATTACTACTGATTTCATATAAGTAAAAAGGATTATAAAAGTATTCTTCTATATTAACAGTTGTATACTAACAAATTAGGTAAAATTGACAGTTTCCTAGAGACACATAATCTGCCAAACTGACTTATGAAGAGATAGATGATTCAAACAGAACTGTAACTAGTAAGGAGACCAAATCAGGAATCAAAAACCTCCCAAATAATAAAAGCCCAGGTCACATAGTTTCGCTGGTGAATTGTGTCAAATGTTTAAAGAAGAAATAATACCAATTCTTCTCAAACTCTTGCAAAAATTGAAGAGGAATAAACATCTCCTTTCTCATAAGGTCAACATTGCTTCATACCAAAACCAGACAAAGATACCACAACAAAAGAAAGCTGCAGGTCAATATTTCTTATGATTATAGGTGCTAAAATCCTTAACAAAATACTAGCAAACAGATTCAATAGTATATCAAGAGGTTTATACATCAGGACCAAATGGGATGTATTCCAGAAATGTAAGGTTGGTTCAAGATATAAAAATCAATAAGTATAATACACCACATTAATAGAACAAAGAGGGAAAAGTGACATGATCATTCCAATTGATGCAGGAAAAGTATCTGACAAAATTCAGCACCTTTTAATGATTAAAAACTCTCAAAACATTAGAAAAAGAAGGAAACATCCTCAAAAATTATAAAGCCTACATAGGAAAAACCCACAGGTAACAACATACTCAATAGTGAAATACTGAAAACTTTTCTGTTGAGATCAGGAAAAATAAAGATGCCCACTTGCATAGCTTTTATTCAACATAGTACTGGAAGTTTCAGCCAGAACAATTAGGCAAGAAAAAGAAATAAAAAGCACTCAAATTGGAAAGAAAGTAGTAAAATTAGCTCTTTGCATATGACAAGATCTTATGTGTAGAAAAATCCTGGAAAAAAAATTGTTAGAGCTAATAAACTAATTCATCAAAGTTGCAGAATATAAAACCAACATATAAAATCACTTGTATTTCTATATACTTGCAATGAATATCTGAAAAAGAAACTTTTTAAAAGCAATTTACAATAGCATCAAAAAGAATAAAACATTTCCGAAAGAAATTAAGGAAGACAAGTAAATGGAAAGACACTGAGTAAATGGATTGAAACAGTTAATGCTGTTAAGGTGGAAATACTGTTGAAAGCAATCAATAGATTCAGCACAATGCCTGTCAAAACTCCAACAATTTTTTTTTCAGAAACAGAAAAGCTCATACTAAAATCTATATAGAATATCAAGGGACTCCAAATAGCCAAAACTAACTAGAAAAAAAGAACAAAGTGGAGAATTTATACTTCCTGATTTCAAAACTTACTACAGAGATAGAATAATCAAACCACTGTGGTACTGGCATAAGAATAGCTGTATAGACATAAGGGAAAAATAAGAGTACTCAAAAGTAAAGTGAAAGTCGCTCAGTCGTGCCTGACTCTTTGTGACCCCATGGACTATACAGTTCATCGAATTCTCCAGGCCAGAGTACTGGAGTGGGTCGCCTTTCCCTTCTCCAGGGGATCTTCCTGACCCAGGAACTGAACTGGGGTCTCCTGCATTACAGGTGGATTCTTTACCAACTGAGCTATGAGGGAAGCCCAGTCAGAAGTAAACCCTGCCATATGTGGATTGCATGCGTGCCAAGTCACTTCAGTCATATCTGACTCTTTGTGACCCCATGGACTGTAGCCCACCAGGCTCCTCTGTCCATGGGATTCTCCAGGCAAGAATACTGGAGTGGGCTGCCATTCCCTCCTCTGGGGGATCTTTCTGACCCAGGGAACTTACGTCTCCTGTATTGACAGTTGGGTTCTTTACCTCTAGCTCCACCTGGGAGGCCCTATATGGATTACTGATATTCAACAAGGGTATCAAGACAATTTAATGGGGGGAAAGACAATGTTTTCAGGAAATAATGCTGAGAAAAGTGGATATCCACATGCAGAAGAATGAAGGTGGACTCATCTTATGCCATATGCAAAAAATAACAAAGTGGATCAAAGAGTTAAAAGATAGCTCACAGAATGGCAGAAAATATTCACATATATCAGGATGAAAAAGAACCCCTACAACTCACCAAAAAAAGAATTAGAATTTATTCAAAATAGGCAAGAGATTTCAATAGGCACATCTCCAAAGAAGATAAACAAATGACCAAAAAGCACTTGAAAAGATGCTCAGCATCACTAGTCATTAGAGAAAGGTGAATCAAAACCTCACACCTTTAGGACAGTTATGATTAATTTTGTAAAAAAGCAAATAAAAAAGAACAAATATTGGACAGGGTGTGAAGAAACTGAACTTCTGTGCTCACTGGTAAATGTGAAAGGGTGCTTGGCAGTTTCTTAAAAAGCTAAACAGAGTTGTCATATGATCCAGTAATCCTTAGGTATATAGCCAGAGGGATCGAAAGAACTCAGACAAATACTGGTAAGGCAATGTACATTGCAACATACAATTGAGAAACAGTAGAAAGAACAGAAGTGTCCATCAATAGATGTGACTGATAAGTTGTTTCAGTCCAGTCTGACTCTGTGCAACCCTAAGGACTGTAGCCTGCAGGCTCCTCTGCCCATGGGATTCTCCAGGCAAGAATACTGGAGTGGGTAGCCATTCCCTCCTCCAGAGAATCTTCCTGATCCAGGGATGGAATCAACATCTCTTATGTCTCCTGAATTGGCAGGAAGGTTCTTTACCACTAGCGCCATCTGGGAAGCTAGATATAATGAAATATTATACAGTTATAAAAAAGAATAGTGTTCTGATAAATGCTACAACATGGATGAAAGCTGACAACATTATGTTAAGTAATATCCAAATTTAAAAGGAAAAATATTGTATGATTCCACTTATGTGTAGAATTTAGTATAATTCAGTTCATAGAAACAGAAAGATTGAAATTACCAGTGATTTTGGGAAGGCAGAATGGAAAGTTAATCCTTAATGGCTACAGAGTTTGTTTGACACGATGCAAAAATTTTGGAACTATTTAGTTGTAATGGCTGCACATAAGTAAATATAATTAGTTACTGAATTGCATATTTTAAAATGGCTAAAGTGCAAACTTTATATTACTAATTAAAAAATAAGATGTAATATATAAAAAATCATTTATGGTAAGTGGATGAACTGAATAGTATGCAACAAGCCCTTTTTTTTTTTTTTAAATAAAAGGCCTATATCTGGCAGATTCAGTTTTTGTAGAGGAGTAAAAGTAAATACAGTATAATAAACTACTGGTTGCTGGTTTCCAGGGGATTATCAGAAGAGAGTGGGAGAAACTGCTTTATGGCTGGGGATTCTGCTGCTGAAGCAATGGAAAAACTGAAATTGACAGAGGTGGTGATTACACAGCACTGAGAATGTACTAAATGCCACCAAAATATGTACTTTTAAATGGTTAATTTTATAATTTGTGAATTTTACCTCAATAAATTATTTTTTTTTCTAAGAACAAATTAGGATAAATAACATCTAGTGGTAAAGAAGTGGTAAGTTTATCAGACCCAGAAATAAGTATCTGGGGTGATTTACCCGCAGGAGTAATTGCTTCAAGCGGCCACCTTGGGGGTAGTGTAGGTTGGGGAGTAGACTACTCTAGCAGACAGGGAGTAGCAGACTGCCCCCTCTTCCATCTTTCTGTTCCCTATAAGCTGAACCAGGAAGCATCCTGGAATAAAAATATTAATTTCCTTTTTAAAATATGACACCCAAAACTGAACCCACTCTGTTCAAGATGGTGATATAACCAATCCAAAGTTATCCTCATTCCATCCTGCATTCATTCATCCAATCAGTAAGTATTTATTGGGTATCAATAAGGGCACAAGCCTCTGTTCCAGACTATGGAAAGTATGATGACATAGAATGCCTAGTAACAACCTTCAAGGCATCCTTGATTGGATTGTGTGGGTACCAAACAAATAGAAAAAACACTTATTGGTTAATAAATGTTGACCACAGCTGACACAATTTTTCTGAGTTAAGCTCATACTCTACAGACAGTTGTATATTCTTCTTTGACCACTTTGTTATAAGTTTTTCTCAGATGATTGAAAAATCTTCATAAACATCATTTTCAATGACTACTACATCTAACCACACGGTTTGCCTAACACTTTTCCACAAAAGCTGCCCTGGAGGATGGTGAAGCTTGCACTCAAGCCAGTACACAGACTTGATAACCGGAAATATTCTACAGCTACTTGGAAACACTGGAAAACAGATCAAATTGAAACATCCCCAGGGAAGTTCGGGGGCTGCTGTATGTGGACCAGAGTCTCAACCCAATAATCATATCTTAAGTTTGTGGCTAACAGCAAAGTCTCTGGAGCCAGACTGCCTGAATGGAGATAACATGAAGAAATGAGAGTGAGAGACTTGAGAATAAATCTTCATCCCTTGCTCTTCTTTCTATATCCGATCTCCATCCCGACTTTTTGCGGGGCCCACTCGAGGTGTATCCTCCACAGTTAATTAACTCTGGAGGCCTAGGTCTGAGGTCTGGCTTCACCTTCACCCTCCCCCAGGTGGGCGGGGAGATCCTCCCAGACCAAGTTAGGTGCTCAGGAAGGGTCAGTCACAATCAGGAACAGTCAGCAACCCAGAACCCACTGCACCATGAGTGTCTCTGCACTGAGCCTCACCAGAGCCCTGGGCAGTGTCTCTGGGCTCCTGCAGGTGGTATCTCTGCTCAGCCTGGTTCTGCTTCTGCTCAAGGCAGTACAGTTCTACCTGCGCAGACAGTGGATGCTCAAAGCATTTCATCAGTTCCCATCTCCTCCTTCCCACTGGCTCTGTGGGCACAGCTTGAAGGTAGGATGGAGCAGGATGGAGGAGTGGGAGGAAAGGGAGGGCCAGGGCTCTAGGGCGTGGGCATGGTCAGTTAGTCCATGGGACAAAGCCTTGCTGTGTGACCAGCACATGACCTCACGAAAGAACCCAGCTAACCTCTCAGGTCTTGGCTACTCACCCTGTCCAGGGAGCTCACTCCTTCCAGGACCTGTGCTGGTGTCCACGGGTCTGTCAGACACTCTTCCTTAGGGAGATCTCAGGCTGTCCTGGCAGCCCTGCCTCTTGAGGACAACGACTATTCCTTCCTGAGTCTCCCCACTCTCCAGGCTGAGCACCAACATGGATCAGCCCTGTTAGTTCACTGTGTGTGGAGACAACAGACAGGAATCTAAGATGGTGTCAGGCCACAGGAAATGAGGTTCACCTGCTCGGTGATGGTGAAATCAGGTGTAGGACAAAACCAGCTCGATTTGCTTGAGGCTGAGGGATTTTTCAAGGCTGATGATTTCAATGCAAAAACTAGTAGCTGAATTGCATGAGCGAGATTTCCAGGATGGTGCCAGATAAGGAGTACTGGCACTTAGTTGCAACATTAAACAGAATCTGTTTACCTCTCAGCTCCCATACTCCAAACCCCTGGACTGTGAGCTCTATGGGGCTGAGGATATGATCCCCATCCTGTTCCCTAGTACCCAGCACAGAGCCTGACACAAAGGAATGCTAGGCCCAGAGTGTGTGGAGTGACAGAAAGGAGCTGCTTGCTTGCTGGTGAGGGATAGTGCCTACCAGGGAGCTCTGTTACCCTGATTGGAGAGGATGGCACAGAACAAGGTGAGGGGCCCCATGGAGAGGGGCTCATTAATGGTGGTGGACTGAACAAATCTTAGGAGGTAGGGTATTGCAGAGACCTGAAGCTTCTATTTCTCAAAGAAGGAAGCCAAGCAATTTTCAGCAGAGTAGAGCCAAAGACAGAGGAAATAATATCAGCTCCAGAGAGATAACCAAAACTCAGTTTGTTCATGCAAGTTGTTGTACTAAAGACTTTCACTTATTTATTGATTCAGGGAAATTGTTACCTTTTGTTTGATGCAGTTGTCACCTTTCTGAGCTAGGATTTGATATAAGGAACAAATGAAATTTCCTCTGGTGACTTTCTTATCATACTAATGGTCATTGGATGATACATAGTTTCAGTAGTAGATGGTTTCTATTTACATAACTAATATTCCTCAGGGTGTTGAATCATCTCTCAACTTCTGCTGGTTTAACAGATATTGTTTCCCTCTTTTTTACATTTGTTCTGATTCTATCTGACACTTCCAACCAGAATTTTGTATTAAAACACACTCATCACTCCTACATGTACTCATTCCTTCTTCACGAACTTATTATCCATTGAAACTTTGAAATGTGAAGCATAATTCCTATGAATATGCTCTGTGCTGGCTCTGAAAACACAGGGATGAGAGATATTAAAGGGAAGTTTGTCAACATGTTACCCGTTGAGTTGAGTCTATGGCCGTACCACCCTGAACATGACTGATCTCATCTGATCTCAGAAGCTAAGTAGAGTCAGGCCTGATTAGTACTTGGATGGGAGGACATGAGTTGACATGTGACAATATAGGCACCTAAGGAGCCTTGGGAACCCTGGAGAGGGACATCTTGGGGTCAACAGGTTTGGGTTTAAATGGAGCTCACCTGGGTATATATCCTTTATATGGGTTTCCTCATTCTTCAGTGAGACTGAATCAAGTAATAATCTCTCCCTTATACAGGTTTGCCTTGAATATTACCTATTGGGTTGGCCAAAGAGTTCCTCTGGGGTTTTTTCTACCATCTTATGGAAAACTCAAACGAACTTTTTGGCCAATCCTATACTTGTAATAGGGCTTTACAGGTGGCGCTAGTGGTAAAGAACCTGCCTGCCAATGCAATAGATGGAAGAGACATGGGTTCAATTTCTGGGTCTGGAAGATTCCCTGGAGGAAGGCATGACAACCCACTTCAGTATTCTTGCCTGGAAAATCTTGTTGACAAGGAAGCTGGCAGACTCCAGTCCATAAGGTCACAAAGAGTCAGGCATGACTGAAGCAACTTAGCATACATACGCACATACTTGTAATAATGTGTAAGTCCTCAGTTGCTTAGTCATGTCTGACTCTTTGGACTGTAGCCCACCAGGCTCCTCTGTCCATGGGATTCTCCAGGCAAGAATTCTGAAGTGGGTTGCCATTTCCTTCTCCAGGGGATCTTCCCAACCCAGGGATGGAACCCACATCCTTAGCATCTCTTGCTTTCACTGGTGGATTCTTTACCACTAGTGCCACCTGGGAAGCCCCAATAGTGTATAAGGCCAGCCACAAAGTACCACTAACTGGATGGCTGAAACAAAACCATTTAGCGTCTCACAGTTCTACAGACAGGAGCTGAAAATCAAGTCAGCAAGTGTGCAGGAAGCACCTGTTCCAGGACGCTCTCCTGGTAAAGATGGTAAATCATATCTTTTCCATATGTCTCTTCACTTCATCTTCTTTCTCTGAATGTCTGTCTCTGTGTCTGCATTTTTCCTGTTATAATTGAGTTTGCATATACCTAATGACCTTACTTAAACTTAATTTATTGTGTTATTCAGTCGCTCAGTCATGTCCGACTCTTTGTGATCCTGTAGACTGCAGTATGCCAGGCTTCCCTGTCCTTCACTATCTCCCGGAGTTTGCTCAGGCTCATGTCCATTGAGTCAGTGATGCCATCCAACCATCTTATCCTCTGTTGCCCTCTTCTCCTGCCCTCAATATTTCCTGGGATCAGGGTCTTTTCCAATAAATCAATTCTTCACATCAAGAGGCCAAAATATTAGAGCTTCAGCTTCAGTATCAGTCCTTCCAATGAATATTCAAGGTTGATTTCCTTTAGGATTGACTGGTTTGATCTCCTTGCTGTCCAAGGGACTCTGAACAGTCTTCTCCAGCACAGTTTAACCAGTAATTCCAATATAAGTCTATGAAAAACATTGGTACACCATGGAATCCATTATTTAACATTTATCATGCATCTACTAAGATTCTAAAGGCAGTTCTGGGTGAGGGCCTAGAAAGGATCCATCTGGAAGCCAGGATTGGGCCTTAGGCCAAGTCACTGCAAGAGAGCAGGAACCCAGATCAGATCCCAGCTTCTCAGAAGTGATTCAAAGTCCTAAATAGCTACTGATAGATCCAGAACTATCTCCATGTTGCTCTCCTGTCGCCAGCACTGCTCCCATCACTGATCCTAAAGGGGACACTTTACTAACTGATCTTGCTCTCTGTTATAGTACTCAAAGGAAAAGGAGCTACAAGAGCTACTGAAAAGGGTAGAGGAATTCCCTTGTGCCTATCCTCGCTGGATGTGGGGGGACAATGTTCACCTTGTTGTCTATGACCCTGACTACATGAAGGTGGTCCTGGGGAGATCTGGTGAGTACAAAACAGGATCCCAGCTGGAGTCTCTTTTCCATTTGTGTACATCCTCCTGGGTCTGAAATTCCAGAAGAGACTGGCAGTTCAGTCATCAATATCCAAACTCACTACCATCCAAACATCCACTCCATATTCCAGTACAAGAACATTATTCACTTACTCTAAACTTGAAACAGCTGGTTGAGTCCACTATTTTCCTTTCTCCTTTAACCCTATTTAGATAATATTTATGTAATAGTCCCAGATCTAAAAGACAATATTTTTATCCATTCTGACTTGCATTTGCCTATCCTGGTCTTAGCATGGCTATACCATCGTATATTGCAGGAAAATCACAGGTTTCTGTCTTACCTTGTGGCACTAAACAGAGCCTATATTTCTTTCTTTTTTTAAAATTTTAATTAATTTTTATTTTTTAGTTTGTTTTGCTTTACAATACTATATTCGTTTTGCTATACATTGACATGAATCAGCCACGAGTGTACATGAATTCCCAATCCCGACCCCCACTTCCCCCCTCCCGCCCCACACCATCTCTCTGGATTATCCCCGTGCATCAGTCCCAAGCATCCTGCATCCTGCATTGAACCTAGACCGGCGATTCGTTTCACTTATGATATCATACATGTTACATTGCTACTCT